>VCJN01001105.1:0-37105 GCA_006384855.1 Tetraselmis striata | reverse complement strand
CAATGTCGCGGCGTCGGCGCCGCCGTGAAGACAGACAGTTGAAATTGAGGGCGACTTGCAATGTGCAACCTCGCTGCCCTCCGCCGGCACAAGCCGTTAAGCCTTATTCCGGGCGGGTGTGTGGGATTGGATGAGATTATTGTTCATTTCACTCTTCCGCTCGAGGCGATGGATGGCCGGGCAAGAGCACGTGTGGGCTGCAATACCAACCGGAACATCTTACAAGGCATCCTCGAGCAGAGTCGCAGGCCGGCAGTGTGACGGCCCGACTTTGCGAACCCGTGTAGGGCCGGCTGAGCCCGTTGCATATGGCCGTTTGACTCTTTGACGGCCACACTTCAAATGCACTGATGCGGAAGCCGGCGGTGCGGGCGCATTGCGTTTTAGGGGTGGCGCATTCGGGTCCCGGAAGCGCTTGTAAAGGGAGCTCACCAAGACCACACGATGTCCAGGACTCCATGACATGTGCTGCTTGGGCCATGAGAGAGTCAGACACAGCCAGAGGAGAGTCCTTGGGCTCATGTGCAAGCAACCACCTGGGATCATATCGCCATATCGCGGGCGCAAACCATCATCGTATCTGCGGAGCCCAAAGTCATTCATGCAATACGTCGCTATCCGTAATAGTAGTCGCTAGCTACCGCCTATCCATACCACTCACAATATCTCTGTCTCCAGATACATGTGCAGCCGCTACGAGCAAAGATTACGTACTTCCGCCTGTCGATGTAAAGCGACAGGCAGATGTACAGGGTGTCTGACGATGATATTTGCCCTCCTCCTGCTGTGCTACACCTGCTCACAACTACCATTTTTGTGCATAGGTATACGCAATTACATGCGACATTTGTTACAGAGTTACGAACGATAGATGTCATGAGGGCGCTGCACCTGCGCTACTGCATTATGTTGTCCGCCGCGTAGTTCCCCGCGGCCGTCGCGCTTTACATACACCCCTCCATATAATTTTGGGTTCCCTTTTCGGCAGTCTCAAGACTTCAGAAGTCTAGGGTACCTGAACGTAGGGTATATGAGATGAAACCCTGGAATCTCAGAGGGCTTTATAAAACCTGCATGACGAGTGGCTCAAACCGAAGCTTAATGACCTTTGACTAGGGAATCACGCTGCACTTGGTGCGTGGATGGGCGTCGCCTGCAACTGCACCAAAACCGGGGTCGGTATCACGCACACGCCGACGCGCGTGAATAGGCAACCAAACGGCGGGATGGCCATGAACGCGTGAGGAAACACATTGGCGAGGGGCTCGGGTGCATTTGGTTGGGGTGCAGCCGTGTGGGCGGCGGCCAGTGCATGTCGCGTTGCGATACTGGCATGGCATCAGTGTCGGCCACGCGCGGCAACACCCCCTTGGCTTCAAAACGCTATAACTTCTCAGGGTTTGCTCAGAAAAACTTTTTAAAAACATCACGCCATTCCTCGTTCAATTCTGCGTCGGTTACACTCTTCCATAATCACAAAATCGATTTTTTGGGTCTCAGAGAAAAATCCCCAAAGATGATCATCCAAGTTGCCCCTCACTGCCTCATGTGCCCACCCATATCGGGCGCGTGGCTTTGCGCCAAGTGCGTGTCTAAGCCCCATACTCAGTTGCGCGAGAGGGTTATGTATGTGGATGACCACGGACCACCAACACTTGGCATGTGCCACCTCCTAGCGATACACACATCTACCAACCAAAATGCCATTTTCCACAGCATTTTTCAAGGAATTTCTTATTAATCAAAATCCACGCCCCTACCGCGCCACCCCGCCCACGAAACGGAGCAACTGGCATTCCACCACGCGCCCCCATAGTAGAGCATTGCCCTACGCCAAGGGGGCCATCGAGCGCCTCTCCTACGTGCGTTCGCCACAGAATCAGCAGCATTTTCACCCCAAAACTGCTCCCCACAGTGGCCAACTTGACGTTGGGGTGTCACGTCGTGCCTATAGCGACATGCTTTCAGTGGCCTACACGCACGGTGTGTGCAACTTATGCCAAGGGCCGTATCCACCGAGTTTGGTGCGACGAGTGCCGCTATTTCCATAGGTTTTCCCACAACTTTCTGGCGCCAACGCACCATGCAATGATTTCGCGTTTTTGTAAGGGCGCCCACAAATGGTCGTGTTGTCGCGCGGGTGGGTATAAAGCGCACAATAGGCGTTTGCCCGAACTATTCCCACTGTAGTTAGCATGTATGCACATGCAGCCGGCGTTATCCTCGCCCATGCATGCGCTTTGCGATCGAAAATGCAAAACCCGGACTTATGTGGAGGGGTGTACATTGTTCGTAGCGCGCCGGGCCAGGGCTGCAGTACTCGTCCCGGTACTGGCGTGAATTATGTGTTTTTTAAAACCCCTGAACCCGGTATTTACTGGTATGTATACGAGTAGTAGTGAGTACCACGCACGGGTGTGAGTACGTATATATACCGCTGAAAATGCCCCCCCTACAGCGCTTACCAGAGCGACGACGCCACCCCTGTAACCAAACCCCACAAAATATCTCAAACCAGTAGGTATAAATCCTTACCTGTAGCGACTATCTCCACGGGTACCCGTACTGGCGATGCAGCGCGTAATGAAGCAGGTTCTCGCAAACACGGCAGTGGGAGCGGCAGGAGCGGCAGGAGGGGGCGCAACACGCGACGGCGCAGCACGCACGCTGATCCGACCGGGCGCACCGGGCGGTGATGCGCCAGGGCTGGCTATCAATAAAGCGCCGCCACCACGAGTTTTGCCATCTTGCTGACGAGAACCGCCCGCCTACGTCACAACCGAACGAACAAGCAAACACAGCAGCGCAGGCTACCGGTCCTACGATGGCGTCGTCCTCGGAGAGCAACGGGCTGTCCCCGCAGGTGCAGCAGTTCGTGCAGGTGCGCGCCATACCCCCCCCCCCCCCCCCCCCCCCCACCCAATAACGCAGGTGCGCGCGGCACGTCAAACCCCGCCTCTGCGTCCCTTCCCCTCCTAATGGATTCCGCGTCACTCGTCGAGGAGAATACTTCGGGAGGGCGCTGAGGGCGGCGGCGGTGTGTGGTGGCGGTGCAGATGGAGCAGCAGAAGGCGCAGCTGCAGGAGATGATCTCCGGCCTGGCGGCGATGGCCTGGGAGAAGTGCATCAGCTACCCGGGGCGCAGCTTGAGCAGCAGCGAGCAGAGCTGCGTCGCTAACTGCGTAGGTCGCTATTTTGACACGGGCGAGTTCGTCCTGCAGCGGTTCCAGGCCAAGGCAGCCAAGCACTCCGGGGGCGGCGGCGGCTTCTGAGCAAAGGGGGCATGTGTAAGGAACGTTAGGAGGGGGGGGGGGGGGGGGGGGGGTATGTAAGCTCTCAACGCACCGCTCCGCCCGCCCGCCCGCCGAGCGAGAGCTAGCTCGCGCCCACTCGCCGCCGACTGCCGGTGCAGAAGCTTCTGCCCTGCCGCCCAGTGGGAGACTGCCTCCGGAAGATGGCCCTGTACGTGCAGTATAGCACCAAGGTCATATAAACAGCCGTAAGATGGCAGTCTCTCCCTCCAGCCGCTCCCTTTCCGCACTACCCGTAGCGCCGCCGCATCCTCCCTGGCATGGCCACCAATTATCAATTTGAAATTCGGTGCAACTTGATCATGGTCAGCATCGCTGCCAAGGGCTAGCTGTCCTACGGCCCGGCTACATGACGAACCCGCATACAGCCGGCTAGGCCCGCTGCATGTGAGCCCTCTGAAGGCCAATATGGGCGCCCGTCACAGGAGGTCACCCCAGCAGTTGAGCCCGGTCCCCCATGGCCCACATGAGCCATCTCTTCACCTCGTCCACAGCATCGCATGTCACCTGGGGTGTGCGCCGCAATTCATGCCGCTCTACCACCACCGATTGCCAGCTGTGGCTCAGACAGCTCCCTTTTGCAGACAGCGGCAGACAGATGGCAGACAGCGGCCGCAACCTCCAATCGCGCACTGTGGGTGGTGACTGCCAACCAAAAGCGCCCCTCTCTAAACTCAAGCTTCAGCGCAGAGATCATTGACATGAGAGAATGCCGCATGGCAGGCCTGAATCGCCCCTTCACCTCATTCACAGAATTTGATAGATACAGCGTGTAGCCCGAAATGGATGTCGCCGCGCCATCATCGAACACCCAGTGTGGGTTCGACAAAGTCGAGATATGAGAATTCTGACAACTTGTTCCAGCTTTGTGGGCAGCTGTCTTACGGCCCGGCTGCATGAACCCGCGTAGGGTCCTCTTATTAAAGCGCGTAGTGCAACCCTCTGAAAGCCAAGGTTGCGACAAATCCCTTCTACGGACGGCCGCTGACGGAAGACGATGGGCATGACCGTACAATTTATACACTTTCCATGCCAGCGAGCACAATCCCTCTTGATGGCCCCAGCAGGGCATAGCACGCTACCACGTTGTCAAGCACCGGCTCCTGGTTGTTGACTGGCTAACTACAAAACGCTGTCGAGGGATATCTCGAAGGCCGCCACAGTTTTCGGTTTTACGGTTATACCGATGCCAGCGTGGGTTTCCCGGTGGATGTCTGCCACCAAAGGATATATCTACGCCGAATACTTGAGAAAGGACCCGGCGGCTAATCCCACCCCCCCTGTGGGGACAGTATATGGGGGCGTTGGGGGGGGGGGGGGGGGGGGGGGGGGGAATATCTCAGAAATCAGGGCACCAAACACCACAAGTCCCGTCACCACCTCACGCGAGTAGTCAATTAAGAGCGCGTGAAACGAGATGACCATAGCACCAACAGTCCTCATAGCGCCGATGCAGCGCACAACACTGTGGCTTAACATGACCATAAGCAGCCATTGCCTTGGTGTGAGTATTGAGGGAACAGTAGTACGTCTTGATGAATGCCTGATGCAAAACGAGTGTGCGGGTGTATGCGTGAGCGAGCGAGCGCGCACGCACGAGAGAGAGAGAGAGAGAGAGAGACCACTCTGCTGACTGTCAGTGAACAATGGGCTACTCGCCATGGATTGACGCAGCCAGCATTGACCTCCGCTACACTATTTACATACTATTTATTGACTAGCAAATACGGGAGCACGACGATCCCGGCTTATTTACTCTTATAGGAGTCCGCATTGCTAAGGTCGGTGCGTCGCTAATACCGTACGACGATCCCCGGCTCCTCACGATTTCCGATGGATGTGTGTGTATGGCTGGCCGTTGCTGCCTTTGCATCACTAATAGCGACTACATACAATCATTTACATGGCTTTAAGCGCCCGCCAGCGATTTGCCTCGCGGGACATTGCCGCTCTGCTGCACAGTAGACTACACATACACGTGTTCACAAATAATATTATGGGTTTTATTGCTGCGCTGCCGGCTTTATCGGGACCCTTCAGGACCCATATTTATAATATTAATTAATAATAATAATATAAAATATTAATTGCCGCGCGTTAATCCTCGACAGGTAAGGATTAATCCTTAATCGCTGATATATATCGCTGTGGTATATCTCCATAAATCCTTAATCCTTATCGCACAGTCGCTGTCCCTGAATCGTGTCAGCTCGCGGTCGGCCCCAGGACGACTACGATGACGACGACGATCATCGGCCGGCATATTGATCGGTTGATCATCGGCGCAGAGAAGGATGAGCGGCCGCCCGCCGACGCGGGGGACAGACATCGCGTCGGCGGCCCTGCGCGTCGGCCAGCTCGCGCGACCGGGACGATCACAAACGACAACGCGAGCCCAGCGCCGAAGACAGGCCGGCTCCCCAGCAGACGTTCTGACCGCCTGCCCGCCTAGGGTACACAAACCCTATCCACTGTCACTTCCGCACCTCTCACCGACCGACACATCGACGGAGTCGTCTCTCGCCACCGCGCGAGATGGCTCCGCACCGCTTGAACTCCGCCGGCGCCGCACTGGCCGCCGTCAGCATCGCCGTAGCCATCGCGGTCACCGCTGCCGCCGCGCGCCCGGCCGTACCTCAAGACACTGGTGGGCTGCGGAGCCAGCCATATTTGCGTGGCTCCCGGGCGTTCGAGCCGCTGCCCGTCGGCAGCGTGACGCCCAGCGGATGGCTGCTTCAGCAGCTCAAACTCCAGGTACCGGGCCCGCGATGGCGAAGAGGGTAGCGCCTTTTGTTGGAGGGTGTTTGAAATAATGAACCAACTCCCCTCGACTGTAGTGAACTCGTGAGCGACTTATGGTCTGCGCTCTGTTATCGGGGGATTGGCAGGCGGAGGGGCTGTCCGGCCACCTGGCGCAGTTTTGGCCGGACGTCATGGACAGCGGTACGTCCCCAGCTCGCTTATTCGCAAGGATTACGCCGCGCAATGAAGCACCGCGCACTGAGGGCGGGCCACACCGTGCTTGCTGCACGTCTGCTTGGCAGTCTGGATCGGCGGCGGGGGGGACGGCGGCCTGCACGAGCGGACGCCCTACTGGCTGAATGGCTTTCTGCCGCTGACGTACCTTCTGCGCAACGCCAACGTCACGCACGTGCCTGAGGTCCGCGGCCTCTACAAGGTCGGCCCTCCCCCGCCCAGATCGCCAGGGGGGACCTCTGCAAGACGCCCTTCTCCAATAACAGTACTCAATCATGCTTCTGCTTGGATGAGGGCCACCGGCCCAACACTTCTGATCCAGTGCTGGAGCAAACCACTACACGTGCCGGCGCACCTTCGGGATATAAAGCATCCTTATCCTAAGCCTCTAGCCACGGGTGCCGAGTCACCTATAAGATCCCTTATTAAGAGCCTCAGATTGGGCTTGCTCGCAACCTATTTGCCATAATCCCGCTATACTTTTGTCTACATACGACTTCATCTCGCAGGCAGGGCGGGCTCTGATTCGCATTATTGCCATGCCGGGGCCCGGTACAATAACTGTTGTGAGCGCCCGTGATAGTTAGGGTTTCTTATGGTTTCAACTACAAACCCTCAGTATCAGCTCATTAGATGAGATGGGGAACCGCTGACGTGGCGTCTCTATGCCCCCCCCCCCCCTTTCTCCATGGCTCCACGTGGAGGTGGCGGGTGGCGCAGGGGTGAGCCTGTCCGCGCAGGCGGACCGCTACCTGGACTACATCCTAAGCCACCGGGGCGCGGACGGCTGGCTGGGCCCGCCGGAGCGCGGCGGCGACACCTACTGGGCGCGCTTCCCCCTGCTGCTGGCGCTGGCGGCGGCGGCGGAGGCAGAGCCGGCGCGCGGGGCCGAGGCCGCCGCCGCCATGCTGGGCCACGCGCTGGAGATGGGCCGGCGGCTGCCGGGCGCGCCGCTGGCGGGGTGGAGCGCGGCGCGGTGGCCGGAGCTGGCGCTGTCTCTGCAGTGGCTGCTCACGCACGGCGTGGCGCCGCGGTCGCCGGACGCGGCCGCGCTGGCGGCGCTGCTGGCGGAGGTGGCCGCGCAGGGGGAGGACTGGGACAGCTGGTTTGCCGCGCTGGGCGCGGGGTTCTGGCCCACGGGCCCCAGCCACCGCACCCACAACGTCAACATCGCGATGGGCCTCAAGTCCGCCGCGGTCGCGTACGTGGCCACCGGCAACGCCAGCCTGTGCGCGCTCTCGCGCGCGCGCGTGGCGGACCTCGACGCGCTCGTGGGGCTGCCCACCGGCATGTTCATCGGCGACGAGCACCTGCCGATGCCGCGCACGCGCAGCCCCTCACGCGGCACGGAGCTCTGCGGCGTCGTGGAGGCGATGTTCAGCTACACCACCATGTTTGGCGTGTTCGGGGAGCCGGCGTACGCGGACCGCGCGGAGCGCATCGCCTTCAACGCTCTGCCCGCCACCTGGGCGTCGCCGCGGGGGGGCGACATGTGGGCGCACCAGTACCTGCAGGCGAGGATCCGCGTCAAGGGCCGGGGGCTAAGCATCAAGAATCACGACCAATTAGGGGTCTTATTATCCAGAACAACTATCATCAATTTGGGGTCGAACTATCGAGGATCATGGCGCGTTCAGAGTCGAATTAATCATGATCAAATCGGCGGCGAATTATATCGAGAGTCATGCTGGCATGTCATTCGGGGTCGAATTATCGATAGTCATGACCAATTCAGGGTCGAAAATTATCCAGAATTGTTGCCAATTTCGGGGCTGGGCTGTCGAGAATCATGACCAATTCGAGGTCAAATTATCACGAATCGTGTTAATATTCTGTTCGGGATCGAACTAATATCGAGAATCAAGGCCAATTCAGGGTCAAATTATCCGGAATCGTGGCCAAATTTTGGCGTTGAATCATTGATATAATCATGACCAATTCGGGGTTGCAATATCGCGAATCGTGTTCAACTCGGGGTCGAAATGTTATCGAGAATCTAGGCCCATTCCGTGTCAAATTATTCCAGAATCGTGATATTTCGGGATCGAATGATCCACAATTCGAGTCAGGGTCACATTATACGTGGTAGAATTGTTCGAGAATCGTGATCAATTCGGGGATCGTATTGAAATCTAGAACAATTCAGGGTCGAATTGTCCAGCAGAATCATGACCAATTCAGCGTCGAATCATCGGTAATCACGACGTACTCAGGGCCCAATTATCGAGAATCGTTACCGATTCATGGTCGAGTAATCGCGAATCATGGCCAGTCCAGGGTCGAATTCTCGAGAATCGTGACCAATTCGAGGTCGAACTATCGAGAATTGTGATCAAATCATGGTTTGCTTGTCGACGATTTGATTCGGTACGAGACATGTCAGTTAATCACTTATAGTCATCAATTGATTTGTATTTGATTGCCATTCACTTATAAGCCATTGATTTTTGAGTATCAAGATCACGATCCTTGCTTGATATTGGCGCGATGCGCGCAGGAATCAAGGGCATTTTCCTATTGCTTTGCCCGAATCAAGCCTTGATGTCATCCTACCCCTAATTCATATCGATGCATCCCCCCCCTCAATATTGATTGTATCGCTTCGTCGCGGTGGATCTGGCGGATGCATCTCCTCCTGACATCGTATCCGTTCTTGATGCGGGTGCTTGCCTGCAGGCGGTGAACGAGGTCAACGCGCTGGCGGCTGCACAGCCGCACGTGTGGCAGCAGGACGGCCCCGACGCGGAGATGTACGGCCTGGAGCCCAACTTTGGCTGCTGCACCGCCAACTTCAACCAGGGCTGGCCCAAGCTGGCCAACGCGGCGGTGTACAGCACACCCAGCGGCGGCGTGGCGGTGGGACTGTACGCGCCGCTGGCCGCCGCGCTGCCGGGCGGCGCCACCCTCGCGCTGCGCACCGCGTACCCCTTTGCGGACGGCGCCACCGTGGAGGTGGACAGCCCCGCGGGCGGCCTGGACGTGGCGCTGCGCATCCCGGGCTGGGCGACCGCCGCCACAGTGGACGGCGCGCCCGCGGCCAACGGCACCATGCACACCGTGCGCTGCCCCGCCGGGCGCACCGCGCTGCGGGTGGAGTTTGCGCCGCAGGTGCGGCTGGAGGCGTGGGACGGCGGCGCGGTCTCCGTGCACCGCGGCGCGCTGATGTACTCGCTCCCCATCGCGGGCGCCTTCCGCACGGTCGGCCACCACTACGGCGGCCCCGGTATGGCGGACGACTACGAGGTGACGCCCGCCTCCCCGTGGAACTATGCGCTGGTGCTGGGCTCGGAGGCCGACCGGCACGACCCCGCCACATGGCTCACCTTCCACGACGGCGGCGGCCCCGCCGACGGCGCCGCGCCCTTCAACCACAGCGGCTGGCCCTCCCACGTCATCGCCACCCTCCGGCGGCTGCCCAGCTGGGCGATGGTGCACAACTCCGCGGACCAGCCGCCCGCTGCCCCGGCCTGCCTCGACCCGCGCACCCGTGAAGACATCTGCGGCCCGCCCAAGCAGGTGGCGCTGGTCCCGCACGGCGGCACGGACCTCCGGATTGGCGTGTTCCCTGTGCACTACGCAGACGACGTTGCCGCACAGGGAGTCGCTTCCGCGCAGGAGCGAGCCCCTACTGGGACAGCCAAATATTGAAGTCGAATCAGACCATGCCGACTTGCTGCTCTCCTCCGGTCGAACCGTGCTGTTCTGAAGGCCGGACACATAGCGCCATTTGGCGACTTACTTTCCGCTGACTGTCGGCCAATGCGTCCTCGAAGATCCTCCCCCGCCCAACCTGCTTGAAACCCCCCCCCCCCCCCCCCCCCCCCCCCCTCCTGCGACCCCTCATCGAAGGGATGGGCTGTGTGGGACTGCGCATGTTGCTGCCGCGGCCGAGTGCATGGGCTGTGCGCCAAGGGGGGCGTTTCAGGAAGGGCGTGTGTTCATGTTGGGCGTGAAGCCACGACGGGGTATCCCAATAAGTACATATATCCTACCCCTGGGGCGACGCCAAAGTTTCTTGCTAATTAAGGCACCTCCGGAGTTGAGACTGCCATTGCCACCGCGTATAGAGGGGAAAGAAGTGTGGTGTGCTGCTTGCTGATACAATAGCACAAGGACTCACAAGCACCTCAGGCAAGGGCGGCTGTAGGCGTGGTCTACCTGCGGGCTAGAAGCAAGCCCGCGAGGGCACCAATGTTGGAAGTGACTATCCGAATTTCACATTGTCCTTTCCGCACGTGATGCGTTGGTATGTTGGCATGCAGGACGGCGGTTGTGTGCCTCCAAATTCAGCCGCACAGGTATAACACATGGACAAGTGGAAGAAAGGTACACATTAATACGTAGGCCAAAATGATGTGAGGGGGTCATGTGGGCTGCCGTAGCGTCTGCCATATCCACGGCCGCGCGACGACCGAGACAGCCCAAGAACTACATGGTCTTGTAGGGTATAATCTAGGTTTTCATATCCTGGTGGAGACCCCAAATAAAGCACCTGATCGGCTCCCATACCCTAGGCGGGGCACAAGGAGGCGTGCGCAGCCAAGCCCTTGCTGAAGTTTGTGGCGAAGTGTAGGACTTCGTGACGAAGTATACCCCTGTTGCCCTGTGGGCATCTTACTAACTTTGTGGCAAAGTGTACGGCTTCTTGCTCTAGCTGCTGGACACAAGCAACCCGCAGTAGTCAGATTGCCCCCGCGGGAGCGCATCCTTCCTTTGTTTTTTCCGTATCTGCAACGCACCGCTCGTAGTACGAGAGTATTGCTACAGTACAAGCTTCGATAGTGTTGATAATCCTGACATGTCGAACCCACTCGTACTCATCATCAGCGAGCACCGGTACTCATCCACAAGTAACTAGGCCTGTAAGAATTATAAGTGTTTTTCAGGTGCCATATCTCGCTCAAAACAGACGGGAAGGGGGGGGGGGGGGAATTTGGTAGCTGGCCCTGTCTGGCCCAAAGTTTTGATGCTAGTACTTTCCGCTTTGCTTACCGGCTAACCGCCGTACCCTACGCGCCGCACAACCCTCACCAGCACTGCCGCCGTGGAGCTATAACATCCAAGGTAGCTTCCATCGTTTTTGGGGTAGCCGTCACTATCATCCTAGGTTTTTTTCCCGAGGCCTTTTCCATAACGGCGCTCGAAAAACTGTTGCTCTATCCGCGTCAGAACATGCGTTGGAGTATCTCATACCGAAATCAACTGTCCAGACGTACATTCCCGCCCTAGCAGAAATGTTCCCGAAGGTGGGAACATACCACCTTAACAGCCTTATAACAGTCTTATCTACATATGTGACATTAGATGTATGCACAAAGTATACCTCGCTCAGAGAAACGATATCCGTATCCTAACCGCAAAAAAAAACGCTCAAGTGTTCGTCAACCTGCTCAGACAGCACGCCAAGGTGTCGGTATTCTGGAGCGACACAACAAAAGCAGCGAGCGCCGGGCAGAGTCAAGCGGTTGGATGTCCGCAGATGGGCGGGAAGAGCTGATTGGCACCGGCAGCTAGCTGGCGAGGGCCAACCCAGGCTGAGCACGCACTGCTGATGCTATGGGGCCTGCTGCTGCTGCTGCTGCTGCTTGCTGCCTCCCTCACTTGCGGCTGCTACATGGGCCAGTCTATGCCACCAGTGGTCATGCATGCACGCAGCAACAACGAACGTCATTCAACATTGTGGGTGAGGTGGGTGCGCCCCATCTGGGCGTCCTCTGCGGTGGCAGCACGGTTCAAGGAAAACTGGTGTGCAATAAATATCACTGCTGTTGCGGTACCGGCCCTATCTATGGTCCAAGCTGTTCATTTCATTTGCGGCTCGCCGTTGGTGCACGGCCACGTTATCCCTGAGAGCTTGGGACCAGTGGTGGCAGTAGCAGATACGTGGACGATAAATGACACTGTTGATGTGCTCTATACCTCATGTGTGGCGCCTGCCGCTTGCACCGGTGCCCTAGCTGCATTGTCAGTAGGGAGTCACTTGCAAGATGGCGTGCACATCACAAGACGCATGCCCCCCTGTATACGGTGTCCAGCCAGTAGAGCAGGGGCGCCCAGGCTCTGAATGAGTGCCGATCACTACCGCCCACACTCTGCACTGCGCAAGGCCCTCCTCGTTATAAATATGTAATTGTTACCATCGCGGTTCTCCGGATTGCGGCAAGCTTGTGTGCTGCTCATCTGTGCCAACAGCTCTGATGGCAGTGTCATCCTTATCACGTGTTTAAAACTGGTACTTGCGCGCCTGTTTCGGACCAGTTGTTTTGCGTGACATGGAGTATCAAGAGGTTGCTCCTCCACTCCTCTCCATGGTACCTTCTTCGCCGCCACCAATGGAGCCATCATTGTCATCGCGGGCATCACCATCATTGGAGGCTTTGTCATGACAATCGAGACTGTTTTGATCAGTGGAAGAGAGGCTCTTCATCTCTTGGTCGCGAATTTTATGCCCATCTCCACCCCGCCGACCTTCCAGTCCTAGCGCCACTCCGCCTGTAGCAGCCACGCCGGTGCCTGCCATGGCACCTGTCACCCAGGCGCCCGTCGCTCCAATTGACTGAAGCACAGAGAACGCTCCGGCGGTGGCAGCACCATAGATGGCCGACTGCGCAGCGGCGGCAGCGGATCCCGCTGCGACGCCGGCGGAAGTGAAGCCGACGAGAGGCACGGCCAGGAAGCCCCCTGTGACGTCATTGGAGTGGCATCGTTATTACGCTACAGCTCGAATCACGCTACTAAGGTCAAAAAATGTTGCGAAAGACAATCGCGATGGCAACGAGCAGACTACCTTTAGGTCGACGATTAATATATAAAATGGCGCGGTGGTTAGTTATTAATGTTAAAGCAAGGTTGTTGCAGTATAAACGAATCAATCGGGAGTCTAAGGATTCTGAATCGTATATCATTAAGGCAGTCGTTCGGAGGTCATCGTCGTGTGGAATCACTACCTGTCGCAACAGTTCCGAGGGCGACAAGGGTGCCCCAAACGGCACGGCGTGCTGTGGTTCCAGGGCGTGTGTGGTCGTGAGCGTCGTCTGTGATGTACCACTCCTCCCACTCACGAGCGTGGTCGCGGTTGGCCACCACGTTATGTCCCTCCCGGATGAAGTACTTTCCGTGGAAGGACCTGAAGGTGAAGCGACCCGCGCGGCCCGGCACCTTCTCAAGAGTCCACGTCTCCCAGTCTAGGAGCTCGCGGGCGTCAGCCGAAACGCTTCCATCCTCAGAGTTGGCGCCTAGCCAGCCGCCGTGGTGGGCGCGTAGGCCCACGCGAACCGGCCCCTCTAGCTGCTCCAGGTCGGCGGCACTAACCGACAGTGGCTTGGCATCCGAGGCTGCGCCGTCGAGCAGACACAGCTCCCACTGCTCACACGCCTGCGCGGGCCCCCAGCGGTTTGCTTGCACCTTCCCGGTGATGCCGTGCTGCCCGGCGACGGTGGCAGCAAGCGCCGGGTGGCCGTCCTTGAAGGCCGCGCCACGGCAGGAGCGAATCACGACCATTGTGGCGTTGTCCAAGGAAGCTGATACTAATGAGGGAGGGGTTGCGTGGGGCGGGGCGCGCGCAGGGGGGCCGGGGGCGACTAGCCTCAGCGAGCAGCAGTTTTGAGTATAGTCTCAGTTGTCCTAGGATGCTGGACCAGGGCGGGTAGACGTTAGGCGTCTCCTGCACCTCATCTACTGCCAGTCTCGTCTCGTCTTGAATCCTGTCTGGGCAGCCTGTAGGCCGCCAGCCAGCTACTGTGATGTTGCCACCCTAGTTTGCATGGTATCGGTACCGTAGAACACTTGTATTTTCACGCATGAGATTCACGCATGAGATTCACGTGGAGCGGCGGCTGGCTGGTGGCGATGCCTGGTCGGTGGCTGTCATGGCGGTTCCCGCCTCTTGTGGCCCGTAGCTGGATTTTCTACTGGATTTCTGGATGGATTTCTTTAATTTTGCAACTAGCACGTGTACTCATCGAGATTCACGCATTTCATGTCACGCATAGAATGATGCAGAGTAAATAACTACTGGCTAGCGACTACCACCTGTACGGCTGTATCCGTCCCTGTATAGCGTATAGGTAGAGGTCCTTTCGGGCGCACCCCCAGCTTTCCGCTGAGTTTCGTCGATTATTTTTGTAACTACCGTGTAGTTTCCGTGTGAGTTTTGGAATTTATGTGATCGCCGTGTGCTACACTGCTACCGCTTCCGGGTTTCGCTCTGCGACCGTTTGATTCCGCGCCTGTGTATCCCGTACGTCTGACGTGGCATGTGTTAGTACTTAGCCCGAATCTACCTGGGGTACCCGTTGTGAACACAAAATGACGTGGACGGTGTTCGTACTCGCCGCTATCGCGGCTCAGACCTACAGAACATGGGCTTCGCCGTTGTAAAATATCCTGCGAGGGGGGTGCGCTCTTATCTTGACTGAACGGCCAACGCCCATGTGTTGGCCCGCTACCGGTAATCCATACATGAGCTAGCTGCAGAAGGCGATATCAGAAAATCACCAGAAAAGGACAATCGGAAAGGTCCTCTACAACAACTGCGAGCGAGGTGGAAGCGGTATATATGTAGCAGGAGAAGATGAAGAATGGGCACGAGCCCACGCATCGGACTTGGCCATATGCACACCGGCAAAGAGAATGCCGCCCAGGGTACCATGCATGCAAGCAGAGACCCGCTGCAACAGCCCCCGCCGTGTGCGCGACAGGTGACGGCGGAACTCAACAGGTTGGCTAGCGACAAAGTTCCGAAGTGCCTGAACGGATTAACCACGAAGGAAGCATGAGGTTGGGGCGGAAGGACCACCAGGGAAGTTGCGCAGAGCCAACATCACCGCGAAGATGTAGACCACCGTCAAAGCGGACTTCCCGAGACGGCCGCGGTCCTCAACCACAGGAGGGTAGTACCGGTGAACACCCCGCACCGCCTACCGGGGCGGAAGACGCCCGGTCCGCTGCCAACTTACCCTGCTCCGCCTCGGTCGCCGCGATCCCCGGCGGGGTGCACCAGCGGGGGTCGTTGCTCCAAGTGGGGGTCGTCGAGGCATGTGCATGTCCTCCTTCTGTGCATGTCCTCCGGTCCTTCCCATGTCTCCTCCTCTTGTCCCCGTGCCCTTTTTCATGCGCAACGCTCCGAGCTCGTCTCCCGACAGGTCTCCGCGCCGGTCTCGTCGTCTGTCTGTTGCTTTTGAATACATGACTAATCCTTATATTTGGCACGGCGACGTATCCTTCCACGGCGTGCACGCTGCCTCACGCTTTGATCCGCGGCGGTGGTTACGCCATTTTTATCGTATTTAGGCAAGCGTTACGATGCACGTGCGTGCTTCATATCGGGGAGGAAAAAAGAAACCCCGAGCACACAGCCTTAGCGACCCACATGATTACATTCGTGGTGGAAATTCTGTCACTAGCCTTTAATTAGTCTTGCAGAATGCTTCGGCAATTTGCTTGTTGACTATAACGGAGCGTCGCCTACCCAGGGCTTTCCGTAACTGGATTGCTGCCCAAACGGCCGTCGTAGAGACCCTGCAAGGGTTTCACTGGTGCCAGTCCTGTCCCGGGGGCGGAAAACAAAATGATTACATTCGGCCGCAGCCGCACCGCTGTTACTCGTACCCGGGTACTGGTATCATCAGCAAGGTCACTTCTGGAGGAGACGGACAGGCACCATATCGCACTTCTCAGCCCCCCGAAGCCGGCAAGCATCTGCCCGCCGACCTTACCCCTGCGCGTCCCGCACGACTCCCCAGGGGCTAAGGCTCGTCCGCCCTACCATGGCCGTCTTCTCTAAGCTCGCGAGTGATAGTGGAGCCGCCGCTGTGACCGCCCTGAGGCGGCGGTGCTTCGCTGTCCTCGGCGGGGCCCATTCTCTCGGCCGCTGTCCTCCTGGACGCGCGATTTCGCGCCGATTGCGCCACGGATTAGCCGCCCTGGGCTGCGACGGGAATTGCCACGGGCCGAGGCGGGGGGGCGGGGGGGGGAGGGGGAGGTGGTTCACTGCGGGTCGGCGAACGAGGCATCTGCGCGATGGCCGGCGGTGATGAGCAGCACGGGCGAGCAGGCCGCCTTGCCGTGACGCTCCGTTTTGAAATAGTCGATACACAGTGCAAAGTACAGAACGGCTCGTCTGCGTCTGCGTCTGCGCGTGCGGCTGGCGAGGCCTTACAAAGATTTGATAGCGACTATCATATGGTATCTGCGCCTCGCGAGGCCGTGGCGCGTGCGCACGCAGATCTCGATCCGGAGAAATTGGAAGTCTACGGCTACGTGCGAACGAATATGAGAATACGTACAGGTACCTGGAAGTGCTTTAAAACGACTCCATCCGCGCGACGCAGCCGAAGATTCGTACGGGTACCCGTATGATTATCTGCGGCTGCGCGCGAACACGACAACTAGCCTAGGATCCTTGCGGATGCCGACGCGGCTAAAAGAAACCGCGTCAAACGAAAGTGGTCGCATTTCCTGACTCATTAAAATAAAATCGCAATGAATGTAGTCGCTACTATATACGAATATTTAGAAAGTGCGGTTACCGAATATTCCAAAAGTCATAAACCTTTATTTAGTCTTTATTTAGTCTGGCTTTATTTAGTCTCGGTGCGTCGGCACGCGTACTAGTACCGGAGTAGCAAGGATCCTGACAGCTCCGAGGTACCAGCAGCATCCACCTCATATTGCTATGTATCTGCGCTCCGGCGCGCGCCAGCCAGCGGGCGCGTCCCCGCCGGCCACACGCACATTCGCACCCCCGCCTCCGCGTGCGTCGCAGGACAGCAACCCGCCGCGCCGGCCGGTGGGGAAAGAGGCCTTCACATACCGTAACGACTGTGTCGCTTGCTGGCGCGTAACTGCTTGTGAGTCGAGGCGGCCAGCTTCCGCCCTGAACTGTCGTACCCACCGGAAGTATCAACCCCTCGGCGAAAGCCGGAATAGAAATATCTCCGGCTGCCGCGGCACCTTGCTCTTGCCTGGTACTGAGCAGTAGTCGCCACCTGTGCTGGCGCTGACAGGAGGGCTATAGGAAAGTACTCGTGGTAGCGCCAACACAGCGACAACTCCAGCTGATTCGCGGCAAAATAGCAGCAGCACGCGCCGTCGGCGGCTTGCTCCCCGCGACCTCTTCATTCAGATCACCTTGCAGTCTCCCGAAGTTGCCCAGATTGCGAGTAGTCCGCCGGTCGAAGTAAAATTCCGCAGAAACAGGCGGGCCGGGGGCGGCAAAAAGTTTACTCATACCTCGTACAGTCACCCCCCCCCCCCCCCCCCCCCCCCCCCGCCGTCTTCCCCCCTGTTGCCTTCGCTCCGATCTCGCGCCGCTGACAACTCTGGGCGGCCCTGTGAGCTTGAATACACCCGTACCCGCGCACCTGCCGCATCTGGAACGTGGTACGCCCATGCAGGCGGCAAAGCAGAACCGGCCGCGGCGGCTTCGCCACCCGCGAGTTCTCGTTTGAAATCAAAAGGCAAGAACCTCGTACTCCTTACTAAAGGCCGGTAGCGACCGCAAGGCGAGTACGCGTAGCAAGTGCGTGCCAAGATGGGGTTAGGGACAAGCGACGGACGGCGCGGTCAATGTTGGTTCCGCAGTCCCGCCGTGCATACTTGCCAGACAGCCAGAGTTTAAGAATATCTGCCGCCCCCCCCCCCCCCCCCCCCCCCCCCCCCGCCCCCCGTCGTTCCCCTCCCGTGGCGAGCTGCGGTCGGCGGGTGGAGCGGCGCTCTGCGGCACCCGGGCGAGGGCATCTCCTTGAGCCTTGGGAGTACCGGTACTGAAGGGGGGAATAGGGCGCGCGGGCGGGGCGGGTAGGAGTCGCTGGGGCGGGGGTACCAGAAGGGGTGAAGGGGTGAAGGGGGGGGCAGGCTGCTCAAGGGCGTCCAAGAGAGCGGCGGTACGGGAGTGGTATTGGAGGCTCGTCATGGGTATGGCGATTTATCTCTGGGTTGCCCCTTGCCTAAGGTAGGGGAAGAGGGTAGGGGCGGAGGACGGGGCAGGGGGGCAGGGAGGCACCCTCCACCAGCCGCTGGGCATGCACTCTTGGCCATCTACACTGTTTCTGACACGCCCCCTCTGCCTACACCCCTTGCGCCGCAGCAGCAGAGGCGCGGGCGCAAAGGGGGTGCAGCAGCCAGGCTCTGCCGGCCGCCAGGTGGCCGCGCGAGCGCAGCACCCCCCTAACAGTGTAGCTGTTAGCAGTGTGGCCCCTCCGGGCCCGCTGCAGGACCTGTTGGGATAGGTTGCAACAGCAGCACGCCGGTCAACGGCGACAGTGGCGCCGCCATGGGCTTCTGGTCCCGCGGATCCGCGCAGCAGGAGAAGATCGACTTCGACGCTGCGGCGCACTCGCTCTTTGCGCAGCTCAACCTCAACCCGGAGGACATCGACAACCGGTCAAACTACAACCCGCTGGACGCGGTGCGCAGCCCCCCCCCCCCTCCCCCTCTCTCCTCTCCCCCCTCGGCTGCCGGGCGCGCGGCGCGTCTAAACCACTGCGCGAGGCGGTTGCGAGCCGCGGCTGAGGTTGGGATGTGTGCGGCGCCGCACAGGTGTGGAAGCATCCGACCACCGGCGCCAAGATCTTCATCGGCAACTCGCAGGCGGCGCAGCGCATGGACATTCTGAACGCATACAAGATCCGGCGCATCGTGAACTGCACCGACAACATGCCCAACTACAACGAGGGGCAGCCCACGCTGAAGTACCTCCGCTTCGACATCTCCAACTGGCCCCGCTACGTGGACTCCTCCGATGCGTCGCTGCGCAAGTTTACGTCGCCGCTGTTTTCGTTTGTCACGGAGGCCATGGAGAAGGGGGAGAACGTCATGGTGCACTGCCTGGCGGGCGCACACCGCGCGGGCACCACAGGGGTGGCCTGCCTCATGCACTTTGCCAAGTGAGCCTACCCTCTCCCCGCCTGCTCTCCCCCCCAACTCCTCATCATGCGATGCGTGTGCCTGCCAGTCACAGCGCCACTCAAGAGGCTGACCCCCACCCTCTTGTTTCTTTGGTGTGTCTCAGCTTGCCGATGGTGGACGCTGTGAGAGCTGCCAAGAAGTGCCGCCCCGTGGTGGACCCCATCGGCATGCTGCCCGAGTTTCTGCGCCGCTTGCAACGCCTCCAGAATGCGCTGGGGACGCCCGCTGCCAGAGCCGCGGCCGCAGCGTCTTCTACTGCCGTGGGGATGCAGCGGTAAGGCGGGGGGGGGGGGTGTTCCACGTGAGCGCAGCTGGTGATATTTTGTAATTTATTAAGCGATTACAACATGTCGATGGCAGTGCCGTCGCTTTGCTTCTATTTTCCTCTATCGCGGTGGTGGTAGTTTGCTCTTCAGCTCGGCCGCCTGGCCGTCTCGCTGGAAAATAACCCGCTTTCACTGCTGGCCGTATGCTCGCTGATCCGGCAGCATGCCGCTATTCCGGGCCGGGTCGCTCGATGCGCTGCAGCCATCTGCCATCTGCGCTCCTGGCCGAGGCCGCTGCCAAAGGGCGGCTTCCGAAGTATGACTACGCTTGTTCATGGAGGCCCGGATGTGCGGAAGCTCGGCGCCCGGCGCACTTGAACCGGACCCTGTTTTGGTCGGTTTGGGGCGGGCCCTTCCCCGATGCTGGGTGAAGACACCTCGCCAAGAGGAAAAGCTTGGTTCAGGTGCAGGAAATATCAACTTTCATAATTTCCCTTCCCTCAATCCAGTGGTTCGCCATGGCACCGTGTTTAATGAGGCACCGTGGCCAGGCAGGTTTAAGTATGGTACCCCCCCACCCGTCTTCCCAGTACACCCTTTCCCTTGTCTGGTCCTGGCGCTCCGAAGCCTCTTCCTGCTGCCTGCGAGGTCATGCATCTTGTGTGTGCTCGGCTAATACGAGTTACGTCGCGCCACAAAGCGCCAAAGGACCCCTCCCTCCATCTGTGGCACAATATTGAGGGGGAATGTAAAGCGTGATCGAAGGACATGCTCAGGTTATGTTGAGGGTCCTACCCCTGCCAACAGCCTTCCTGACGTACACAATCTGGGTCAGAAGAGCAGCCAGCTCCTGCGCTCCTGCCAGTGTTTTCAGCTTGCCTCGGTCTGGACTATTCGTGCCTAGTGAGTGCTCCGTGCTCTGTGAGTGCGTCTACTTGCAGCAGTCAGCATTCAGATCAGTATGTCACATGGGATGCCTACGTATGCATCGTTGCATTCTTGATGGACCTCTGTGCTGGTAACTGAAAACAACACAGCGCCCTGGTTGGCTCTTACAGCACTCTCTCTGAAGCCGAAAATGATAGGCATGTGCGCTGATGCGATTGACCCACAGTGCCGTCCGTGTTTTGAAGATGGATTTTCAAACATTCTCACAGCATGCGTGTCTAAAAGCAAGAGGAAATACTTAGCGCCGCTTTTATCCCTCGCTCGCGGCAATGAGACACCCAACCACCCTACTCCTCCTGTAGCTGGGTGCATCTGCTGGAACAACTCTGCGGAGAATCCTTGTCAACGCATCGGACCGTTTGAAAACCCTATCAGTAAACACATCTTGCAGCTCAGAAACCCGGCTGAAATCGAGTATGCTCAGACACTCGGCTGAAATCGAGTATGCTCTCTGCCGCCCCAGGCGCGTCACTCTTAGGGCCCGCCATTGCCTGCACTCGATGACTTCCTATCTGCAGACTGTCGGCTGGCGCCACCTTCACGCCCGCCCCCTCCCCCTCCCGGCCAGATGGAGTAGACACCCTCAACCCCCCCCCCCCCCCCCCCTCTCACCGAAGTGAGGGGGGCGTGAATACAAAGCTGGGTTCCTGACATTTTATCCACAAATACTTCGCTATGGGCACAGTTTGAGGCAGCATCATTCCGCCTGCGTTTGCTTGTGGATGGATAAGAGGTCAGGGCCCGCTCGGGAGCCGGGGGTGGAGGGGGGGGGGGGGGGGGGGGGGAGGGGAGTTCACCCCATCGGTGGGTCCAGCATTACTACTGAGGCGGTGGTACCGGGAGTGGGCCACTCACGGTGATATAGTATACATGCACCGACGGATTAGCTCGCAGGCAGGGCCACATGCTTCGCAGTGTTGCACGCCAGGTGAGTGGAGCCGGGGTTGAGTCAAACGTGAATTTGTTACAATTTTTTGGGCCACCATTAATACAGGCTTGCCACCTACAGGTCCGATCAACGAGTATGATGTTTGCGGGGATTGTACAGTAACGCTGCCTTTACTACGATACAAATAGTTCCTGCTTCTGCTTGCCATTCCTGGCATAGACAGTTTCCTTATTTTTATAGTGTACAGCGACGCTTCGCTTTTGAGCCAGCAGCTGCTGTTATTTTTTAGTCTATTTTTGTCTTCATATTGCGGGGCGATAGGTGGGAGGCGTTGCACCGGAACTATCTTGGACAGGCACACGGCGACCGACCGTCGCTCGCAAAATTGGCGCCGTTGCCGTGCTGCATTGGCAAACCCTGATGATGGTGGCGTTGGGGGTGCTGCGGTGTATCGCTGCGTAGTATACTCGGGCACTCGGCGGGGTCCGGTGGTTAGGCCTGTTCGTCGGCTAAGGCCTCCATCTCTGCCAGTGCGTCAATTTCGGCGAGCATGGTCACCCAGTCGTCGACCACTTCCAGCTCCTTCAGGTCGTCGTCCGTGAAGTACGAGCTCAGGGTCTCCTCCACCATCCAGGCGGGGTAAAACTCGTTGGCCTCTGGGTTGAGGGGAGCCATTATCGTTATCCGAGGGACGGGCTTGGGGGCTAAGGAGGTGACGTGTACGTCGGTCGTCGCTTCGTTGGCGCTGACGCGGCCTGGAAAGTGGAGGTTTGGGTGTCGAGCACGAGAGTCCGAAGGAACGGGAAACCGAGGTGTCGCGAACGTGAGATATTCAAGTTACTTTGGGTTGTGCTGCTATTGTGACTGGGTCCAGTATGACTGAAGAAAGGAGAGACGAAGGTGTTGCTGCTGAGCAGGGTGGCGCGAAAACTGTGAGTTCTATCTTGCGACACCGGCAATATATACCCCGTGCCGCCCTGTACAGGTGTACTAGGGCTGTATCTCATACGAGGGTGCAAATCTTGCGCGGACGACGGGGCGCATGAGGAATTCCGCCCGCCTGTGGCAATGCGCCAACGCGCGCGTCATCCCGGCCAACGCGCTGCTGGATTCAGCTGCTGGGCGAGCGGCGGGGCGCGGGCTTCATACTCGTACGAGGCCTCATCATCCTCATCCTCAGCACCATCATCATACTACCGGTACCAGTACCGGTGTGAATTACAAAAAGGCCAGTTAGTAACAAATCAACCGGTAAAGGCAGTACAGTACTAAAAGATCAACAGAGCAAGCGGCATCCCGCCGCACGAAGCGCGGGCGGATGGATGAGTGATGCTGCGCGCACGGTTCAGATTCCGTGCCACGCGTGCACGTGTGCTGTGCGAGGGTGATCTACGGACGTGCTGGTACCGGTACTGGCGTGATTTACAAAAAGTAAAG
Organism: Tetraselmis striata; assembly: GCA_006384855.1. Taxonomy (NCBI): domain Eukaryota; kingdom Viridiplantae; phylum Chlorophyta; class Chlorodendrophyceae; order Chlorodendrales; family Chlorodendraceae; genus Tetraselmis; species Tetraselmis striata. The sequence continues at coordinate 14,369 of VCJN01001105.1, read as the reverse complement.
TACCAGTGATGCTAGTGCCTCGGGGATATTTTGTAGATATATCCAACATTTGTTGTACATATCACTCAAACTTGAGAGGCCCAAATGGGATCATGCCAAACATAGTCAGAGCATTTCAACTGGCCTACGGGGGGCCTAAAGGGCCTGTCTTAATATCCCCCGGGATACATAAAGCATACCGGCCGCCAAAAAGTGGTCAACACCGTTTTGCCGTTTCCAAACTTTTAAAAATATTCAAACTCGCTCACCCACCTGTTCAGCCACCCACACGACGCTATGAGGACCTCCGTCACCAAAGGCGCTCGTGTATCAGCCTGCCGAGGCCACATTTTAACCCCTGAGTGGCGACCAGCGTCGGTGCCAGCATGCTCAGCTGTTCGGCAACGTTACCGAGTCCGTCGGTGATGGCAAATGTAGGGTCCGCTGGGACCATGCCCCGGCCGATGTCCAAGAGCCCGACCAGACACTCCGCCGCGAGCAACCTACTGATGGTCGCACCCCTCCTTCGGCTGCCTCTGCGCCACGAGGTCAAGTGACTGCCGTCGGCCCTTTCGTGCCGCCCCGCCCTGCCGCTGCTGCTGATGCGAGTGCGAGTGCGCTGGATGGCGGTCGCGTTACAGCCAATGTCGTTCCCGACACCCGCACCCACACAGAGATCCCGTCCATCCTTGCGAACTCTTCCCCAGCCTCTATCCCAGCCACCGAGCCCCTGCCTGCCGACAACCTTGACATGTCAACCGAGTCGCAAGGCAGCTAGCCAGGGCTGGAGGGAGACCTGGCGCCATCCCGTCCCGCCGGCCACCGCCTCGCCATCGCGCCCAAGCGCTACTTGGACACCAACGGCCAGCACGCCCCTGGCAACCACGGGCGATACGCGAACGGCCGCAGCAAGCAATCAAGGTGCTGCCGTTGCTACCGTGACGAGGGCGAGGAGCACTGGCGCTCGTGCTACTGCGTGCAGTGCAACATCACCTTGTGCATGCCCAGCTCGTTGCACAGCCGGGACTGTTGGGAGCACCATCTCCATTGCGACGAGACCGCCATCCGCCGCATGAAGCACGCCCGCGCCGGCTAGGGCGGCACACCCCAAGTCCGCCGCCCCGGCTACCGCCCGTAGACCCCCTCCCCGTAGTTGACCCGGGCCTCTGCGATGGCCGCGGGATTGTGTATGAGCTTATATCCTGCCAGTTGAGCTGGCTGATGTGGTGGGCGGGTGCGCTCTGTAGGTCCCGCCCGCAGCGCGCTCTTATCGGTACCGGTACAGTCGCGTACCTACCTTTAACAGAATTTTCCCTATTTACCGTACCGGTCCCGGAATGACGATACAACAACACCACGTTGGATTTATCTTCACATACAAAAGTCCCCGAGGCACTAGGGTACTGGCCTTTAAATATTCTGCAATGCACACCAGTATCAGTAGTCGCTACCGCGCGATGCTCATGGGTCGGGCAGCTACGCCGCGGCGATGCGCGAGGTGTGGGGCCGCTTCCAAGCGGCTACTGTTGGCCACCTCAGCGACGCAGATGCGCGCGTGATGGAGCGGGAAGCGGGGGCTGCGTCGGGCTCGCAAAAGAGCTGACGGCATTTCTAGACCATGCCAACAACTCTCGGCTTTGAAATGAGGTGTGCGCTCTCCCTGTCACATGTAGGGAACGGATCTTGTTCGACCAGCTCGATGCGGCGTCGGGCATGTGGACAGTGGCCATCCCCACCGCGCGGATGATCATGACTCCACATGAGCTGCGGGAGGTCGCTGCCGGGCACTTCTTTCTGCCTAAGTAGCCCGTGCTTGACCCCGGTGGTTGCTTGGGAGCCAGATCATTCTGCGCTCGACAGAGCACAACCCCGTCATTGTTAACCTATACGGCGACGCGCTCATGAACCTCCCGGCACATGGAGACGCCCACTCGCGTGTACAGCACGACGCTATCGCAGACGCCTTCCGCGATCACTTGGTTCACGACCTTGGTATCGTTGTACGCCGGGAGATGGATAACTTGTAACTTCACACAGACAGTGCCTCTCGGCACCACCGTACCCAGGGATGAACTCAATGACCAGTGCTGGACGCAGAGCTCTCCCTTCCGGCGTTCAACCTCGCGACCGGGAGCTATGATCCCGGAGCTTGAAACCCACGTTGCTGGAGTTCAAGACTATGCGGTACGGGGTCAAGTACACTGCAGTGCCACGGGTGTGGATTGGTTTGATTGCTCCCTGTTGGGCGATATACATCGGGGGTTGGCAGCGCGGGATGCGGCGTGGCACAACTCGGAGCCCGGACAGAAGGGCCCTCTTCGAGACATCCTGGATATATATGTCGGAGTAAACGAGCAAGGGGGTGCGCCGCACATTGCTTGCGCGGTGTCGCATGCATGCTTGGCTACGGATCGGGGTGCCCTCTCATCGCGGCGCACTCGGTGCACCACCCGGGCTTACCAGGAGGCCTTACTCGCAAGAGATTTCCTCGGGGTCCTGAGCTTGGTGGCGGCTCGAGAGCGCGCTCGCTGCCTCATCCGATGGCGTGGATTCGTTTGCCATCTCGTTGCCGAAGCTGCTCAGCATGTCCGAGGATCACCCTCACACACACGTGCACGCGTGGCCCGGACTCTGAACCGTGTGCGCATCACTCATCCATCCCGCCTCATGCGGGATGCGAGCCGCTTTTAGGCGGCTTGATGTGTTAACACAAAAGGGCAGTAACAAATCCACCTACTCCTAAAAGAAGTACAAAAAATCAATTGATTTTTTGTACTTCTTTTAGGAGTAGGTGGATTTGTTACTGCCCTTTTTGTAATTCACACCAGTACCGCGCGGACGGTCATTGGTATCATATTGCTGCAGTACATGCACATGTACCAGTAGCTGCTAAGGATGATTACTTTGCGATGCGGGCCGCTCCTAAGTAGTCAAAGGGTCTCCGGATGGAAAAACTCAGGGGTGACGCGTGGCCCCGAGAATCCGGATTTGATTGCCTGCAAGTTTAACGCTATTCCGTTAGCCTGGACATGATAGAAGACGTAGCGTGGAAATGACAAAAAGACGCTTGATTGTCATGCGTTGAAGGTTTAATTCTTATGTTTTGCGGGCCGTAGGCACTGCCCGCCGGCACGCACGCTGTCACGACGGGCGGCAAGCGCTGCATCCCGCGGCGCCGGTACGGGTACCGGTAGCAGAAAGTTTCAAAATTCCCACTAACGTAACCTAGTATCAACCCGCGATTTTGTTTGGGGTGCACCACCGCGCCTGCCGATAAGCCGTCTGGGAGTGCTAAATCCGATCGTCCTGACCGGGACCAATAATGGCGGTCGACAGAGGACGGGCGCGCGTCGGCCTCCGTCAGCGTTGATCTCCTCGTCCGCGCCCACGGCAAGTAGCAAGCATAGAGCAGTACGGATGTGGAAACCTCGTCAACACACGGTGGTGATCCAATGCGTGCCGCGATGGTGCAAAATATCGCCTCCGGGGCGGCGGCAATGGCGAGGGGCGGAGGGATTGGCACTCGAGAATCACGCCAGCCGCCCGATCAGCAGCGTCACACGTCACTCTTTGCCCGCCAAAAATAGTGTCCGTGACGTTTTGTATGCCGCGGGCGTGTGCCGTTTGCGACGCGTATCTTGTCATTCGGCCAAGCTAGGCCGTTCTCGCGGGACGACGATCTCAGCCTGGCACGGGCCGCCACCTAGCATGGGCCTTCGGCGCCTTCCACCGGTAAGCAGCGGCCCACCTTGTGCGGAGGGTCCTGAGAGCGGCATGCTTGACGGCACCATCCCCACCTCCACGCGGTAAGCGCAGGTAGTAGCCCCTAGGATATGCACTCGGCCCGGGTGCGATAAGGGGCCGAGCGGGGTGGCCGGTTGTCGCGGATAATCCTCGGATTTTGAGACGAGCGGGAAACCCTGCGCGGGAGGAGGGGGGGGGGGGGGGGGGGGGGGGGGGGGGGGGCTTTTCAAACAATACTCGGAGTCCCGGTAGCGCCTACCGGTGCCGCCGGGTTGTAGCCGCCACGTAAGTGGGCTGTTACAAATAATCCGTGTACGACCCCGGCCCGGCGGCGGCCTCTCCGAGATCCGTCTACGGGTGAGGAGGGGGGCAGCCTACTCGCGGGGGGTGTTACAAATAATACCGCCACGTAGTCGTGCTTACAGGTAAGTTGGCGGCCCCGCCGCCCGGTACGGGGGCGTTGTAACACTCGGCACTGCAGCCCCGCACCGTTACGGCTATTGAAATAAATCCAACCGCGCACGCATGGCGGGGCCAAGGACGAAACCGCCCTCGGGCGGCGATCTCATCCAGGAGCGCCCGCAAATGCCTGCAGCGCGTCGGGCGAGTCAGCCCGGCATGCAACCAGAGATCAGAGAGCATATGGGCACTGGAGCATGGGGGTCGGTTTTTTTCCGGCCTTCACCTCCGATCCTCGAGGCGTCCGAGGAGATCGCTGGCAATTGCTTATCAAGACGGGGACTAATCCCAACACCGCGACGGCCAGCGCGGCCTAGCCGCTGGAGCAGGGTGCGAAATCCGGGGGCATACGGGCTTTGTTCAAAAACATGGCGGGACGACGGGTATTCCGGCGGTGACGTCTTTCTAGTGTGTACACTACACTTCATAATGTTTGGTAAGTCGCAGTACTCCAAGCATAGTTGGCATTGCAAAAATTGAGTCCGAAGGCATTTCGACAACTGCACGTAGTGACGGATACTTTTCACGATAACGCGCCTTGCGGAGTAGTCGAATGTCAATAAAACGACTAGAGTTCCCGTCGGACATGTCGTGGAGACACACGTTGACCATGCGTCGATGTGACCCTGCCTTTTGATTATTCGACCTACTTTGGGGGGGGGGGGGGGGGGGGGGGGGGACGCGCTTCGCGCCGCGCGTATTGGGGGTCATCGACCGTGCCACTTACTAGTACCGCCCACGGGGTAATCGTGTATGAGCGGGGTGCCGAAGAGTTCCGCTGCGCCTACTTGCAAATAATTTCGATGAGCAATCGCAGATCGCATATATATATATACAGTAGTGTGTAACGCGGCAGTCGCTTCTATATTCTCATGCGTCTCAACCGCCGGCAAACGTGCGGGCAAACGTGCCGCTACGCAGGATCGCTCATGGTACCCATGAGCAATAAGGGTCGGTGTACATACATTAGTATGCTATCGTTGGCTGCATAAGACTCGCCATGGGTTGGCCGTAACTTGGGAACTTGGTAACTTGGTATCACCTCATCCAAGAGCGCCCGCATATGGCTGCAGCGCGTCGGGCGAGTCAGCTCGGCATGCAACCGGATCAAAGAGCATATAGGCACTGGCGCATGGGGGTCGGTTTTTTTCCGGCCTTCACCTCCGACCCTCGAGGCGTCCGAGGGGATCGCTGGCAATTGCTTATTATCAAGGCGGGGGCTAATCCCAACAACGCGACGGCCAACGCGGCCTAGCCGTTGGAGCAGGCTGCAAAATCCGGGGGCATACGGGCTTTGTTCGAAAAAATGGCGGGAAGACGGGTATCCGGGCGGTCAGGGGTTTCTAAGGACAAGTGTACACTACACTTCATAATGTTTGGTAAGTCGCAGTACTCCAAGCATAGTTGGCACTGCAAAAATTGAGTCCGAAGGCATTAATTTCGAGAACTGCACGTAGTGACGGATACTTTTCACTATAACGCGCATTGCGGAGCAGTCGAATGTCAATAAAACGACTAGAGTTCCCGTCGGACATGTCGTGGAGACACACGTTGACCATGCGTCGATGTGACCCTGCCGTTTGATTATTCGACCTACTTTGGGGGGGGGGGGGGGGGGGGACGCGCTTCGCGCCGCGCGTATTGGGGGTCATCGACCGTGCCACTTACTAGTACCGCCCACGGGGTAATCGTGTATGAGCGGGGTGCCGAAGAGTTCCGCTGCGCCTACCTGCAAATAATTTCGATGAGCAATCGCAGATCGCATATACAGTCCCCCTCGAAAGTCTTCTGTCCATATCGCCACTTCAGCACCGGCGGCGCCGACCGCCGAGTGGTACACTGGCGCATTTTTATGATATAAATAATTAATTTAGAATATTCATCAACGGCTTGAGATGCGATAGGTGGCGGAGGGGGGTCTGCCTGTTACGCTCGTGATTCCGCTCTGCGCAGGTTCGAACCCTGCCGGCCCCCTCGGTTGAAATATAACCGAGGGGGGTAGGGGGGAGCCGATGCATATATTTTTCGGTTCACAAACCCTAGTACAGTGGCTTACCGCGCGACCCGCATCCCGATAAACATGCGATGTACTCGCCCCGCGCGGGCGGATTTCCCCCGCTTAGGGGCCCGCTAGGCGCAGCTCAACAGCAGAACATGGGAGCGTATTGATGGCCGGCCCTACGTACCACATACCCTGGACGATTCCCAAGCAGATGACCATATGGACCCACCCGCTGACTCGGGGGCTGCACCTCTGCGCAGTATGGGCTGAAGCCCGGCTCTACCAAGGGCGCATTGAATGCGGACAGGAGCTGTAGGTGGGCTGGCTTTTGAGCAAGCCTTTATCGCAGTATTGGCCGTTTTGCGGGAACTGCTCACTTGCTTGCATGCCGACGGTGGGGAGAGCGCGCCTTTGTAAATGTGCTCTACGATGGTAGAGCTAAATCTTGGCGTGCATCCGTACAGATAAAACGCATATACGTGCGATATAAAAATTCGTGCCCTTGTGACATTGGGTTATCAAATTCATTACTGACCCTGAATAATGACACGCACACGCACGTATGGCATTTGCAACGAGAGCCGAACAAACGCCACTTTGGGCTCCCCCCACGCATGATATCGTGTTCACGTAATTATGACGCATGGAAGGGCGCGGCCGGAAACGAAGATGAGGGCTCATAATGGGCCAATGTACAATTGATGCTTGACAAGGGGGGCAAGACTTTTGTGGGCAGGTGTACAGTAGTGTGTAACGCGGCAGTCGTCGCTTCTAAATTCTCATGCGTCTCAATCGCCGGCTAACGTGCGCTACGCAGGATCGCTCATGGTACCCATGAGCAACAAGGGTGTACATTAGTATGCTATCGTTGGCTGCATAAGACTCGCCATGGCCGTGGCGTGACGATTTTTTTTGTGAAAATAATGGGGGTCCGATGTCAATCAAGACAGTGCCGTTCTGGTACCTGTAAATTACGAACCCACACGTACATCTCCATGTACACAATAGAAAATAACCCCATCTAGTACATAGCACGCGTAGTCAGGACAATAGGGTATGTGAAACCCTAACCAGGTTAGGCATACCGTGTGTTGACTGTCCACGCACATCTGCCCTACATTAACTAGGGTGTGCAAATTTGTTGAACCGTAGTGTAGTTCGCATCGGTAGTGCGGGTGGCGCGCTTACATGCTGGCGTCCTTGTTCGCATGTGACAACCCCGTATGAAACACTTGCGTGTACTCGTTCTGCTGATTAGCACTACCGCGACTGCAACATAGCTGACAGGTACTACACCCGGTAGAATAGGGACATCCTACGGGCCAAGTAGAAGTACGCTTCAGAGGGCTGCATGCTATGGGCCAAGTAGAAGTAAAGATCGCCCCGGGTCATCGCTCGGCCCAAGCCGCCCCAGCACCTCGTACGCCAATATCTGCAGTCGCAGGTCTGGCATAGCCCATCGTAGACCATATTGCCTCATTCGAACCCCGGAGGGCAAATGCATCAACCGCAGGTATAAAAACCCAGGGCACTTGCCCTGAAACGACAAGAGCCGGGAATCGATCCGGGGACCTCCCGAGTAGGAGACCACCGCTCCACCGAGCGGACAGGCAACAAGGCCTGTGGGGGGTCATGTAGCCGGGCTGTAAGACAGCTGTGGCCTCTGAGGTTTTCAAACCGGCAGGAGTGAAGGTGCCAGGGATTTCAACAATTCAAATGCTCCGACTCTGCATGATGACACGAGGCAGTGCTGCGGAATCGAAAGGAGGAACTGCTTCGTTTTGTTTCGAGTGGGGTGAGCATGGCGATTCATCTTTGGGGCATAGCGTTCTTATTACAACATGAGTGTAAGGGGGGGGGGGGGGGGGGATAAGCTGGGGCAAGATTGGAGGAGGGGGGAGAGGGACGGGTTAGGAGTGGGGTTGGGAGCCCAGGACCTGCCGTCCAGCGGGCGCCTAGGTGCTCAGCTTCTGGGCGCCGCTCGCGGGCGCGCCGCCGTCGCCGGCCGCCCCGGCCTCGGTGGCCTCCGCGGCGGCCTTGGCCTCCTTGGCGGCGGCCTTCTCCTCCTCGTACTGCTTGAGGTCGCCCTGCAGGCGGCCGACCGCCTGCAGCCAGACGGCGAGCATGCCGACAAAGACGAGCGTGGTGACGGGCAGCGCGGCCGAGATCGAGCCGAGCGTGAGCAGCAGGCCCTGCGTGATCCAGCTGGCGCCGCTCTTGCCGACCTGGCTGCCCACCAGGTCCACCGCCGCCTTGCCCTTGCTCTTCTCGTCCTTGGCCATCTCGATATACACCATCTCCTTGGCGGGGTCGAACAGGCTGAACTTGGCGCTGCGAGCAAAGACCTGCGTCACCGCGCCCGCCGTCGCGCCCGCGGCCGCGAGCGCGACGGGCGCGATGCCGACGTCGAGCCCGAACTGCGCGGCGAGGCTGAGCCCGAAGAACGCGGCGCCCGACAGCAGCATGACCACCGGCGTGGCGGCTGCGGCGGCGCCCCAGCCGAGGTACTGGAACACAAAGCGGCCGCCCAGCATGAGCGCCATGGTGGTGATGCCGGTGGCGATGGAGACGTCGCTCAGCACGCTCTGGTACTCCTGCGGCGAGGGGTACAGGATGCGCAGCTGCCCCTTCCACGCAAACTCAAACAGGCGGTGGCACACGCCGTAGCCGATGACCAGCAGCGCGAGGTTGCCGATCTTGGGGCTGCCGCGCAGCACGGCCAGGCTCTCCTTGAAGCTGCCCTTGCCCTTCTTGCCGCCCTGCTTGGCGGGCTTCTTCTCGCCGCCGCCGGCCGCGCCGTCCGCGTAGTAGTCGCGCGAGTCGATGAAGTTCTTGGCGGCGCACATCAGCGCGCTCATCACCACCACCGTGCCCACCAGCCACGTCAGGCCCACGTACACGTCCGCCGCGGCGGGCCCGCGGTTGACCCACTTGATGTAGTTGCCCGCCACCACGAGCGCCACGTTGGCGCTGATGCCCATCAGCGGGTACACCGTCTTGGCCTCCTCCACGCTGCACACGTCGTTCGCGAGGCTCCAGAACAGCAGGCTGATGACCACCGTGCCCCACAGCTCCGCGGAGCAGAAGAACAGGCTGAACGTCCAGTTCTCCACCACCTGAGCCCAGCGCGCCATCAAGGGGGGGGGGGGGGGGGGAGGTTAGCCGCCCATGACCCACTCCGGCCCGGCCGAGCGCAATGCGGTGAAGCGGGGTTTTCAGGGTTTAGGGTTTTATGCTAGGGTTTTATAGGCTGTGCTCCCAAGCGGCGCACAACCCAGGCATCCGCGCCCGCGGCGGGAATGGCGCCGGTGCCCGCTCCACCAGCGCCCGAGGGCCGTTTCCACCGGGGGCATGCTGCCTCCCGGGGCGCCGCGTCCTCGGCCCACGACACCCAACCATAAGCCCGGCGCTCGCCGGCCCCCCCCGGGCCAGCGCTGCTGGTGCCTGACTGAATTCAGGCTGAATTCAATGGAATGACTGGAATTCAGATAGATTGGCCCGAACGTGAGAGAAATTGCCTCAAATTCCCTCAAATTTGAATTTGAGGAATCTGAGAGAATTCCCTTGATTCAAATTCCCGATGTCCCAAGGACTCGCCAGGCGCGGCCATTACCCCCCCTTCCCCCTTCCGCCCCCCTTTCAGTCGCGTGCGTGAACTCGCCAGCAAAAAATCTGAACCTTGGAAGATCCGGTCTAAATGTGCATCCGGTTCCATCACGCAAAATCCGCCGAAATCGAGCTGAGTCGGCATGGCGTCACACGCACGGAGGGTTTGGGTACCTAGGGTTTGGGGTTTACGAATAAGGGTTGTGGGGAGACGTGAGGCTGGGTGGGAGCCCTCGGACCCCCCTCAACCCTAACGACGATCCTCCGCGGCGCGAGGTGACCGGCGTGGCGTGGGCGCTGCGGGGCGAGGGTGGCATGTGTCTAGAGGGGCTTTCGACGCGATGCCCGCATGCTCATATCACCCGCACCCAGGGTCAAGCACAGCTTGGTTCCCCCCCCCCCCCCCCCCCCCCCGGACCCCAAGCCCCTTCTACCCCGCTAAACGGACGCATCCCGCACGGGCTCTCAGTTGGGTCCTGACGGCCCACAGCGCCGCCCGCTTGCTCTCTCCTATCCACGGGCCACCCGAGGCAAGCCGGCTTGCTGGTCCGTCGCCGGGCGCCGCCGGGCGCTCCCCTCTACGTCTCTCTGACAGTTGCTTGGCGGGAGGCTGGGCATCAAGGGGGATAGGGCGATGTTGCGGGGGGGTGGAGGGGGCCGGGAGGGGGAGTACATGGGAGGGGCAGTGCCATCCCCCTTTAACCCCCCCCCCCCTTCCCCGCCCCCTCACCGCCAAATGACCAGCAGAGGTGGCCAGGGATTGCGACCGCTCGCCCGCGCGGAGGTGGTGCCAATCCGGGGCAGGTGCCCTCCCTCCGAGGCAAGGAAAAGCGCCGCTTTGCTTGCTGCCGGGGGAGGGCGGGAGGAAAGGGGGGGGGGGAGGAGGGGGGGGCACCTTGACGAGGCCGAGCAGGCCGGGGGGGAGCGCGGCGGCGGCCTTGGTGGCGAGCTCCACGGGGTGAAGCGCGCCCGCGGCGGGGTACAGCACGGCGACGAAGAAGACGTACATCGCGACGAGGGGCGCGATGGCGGCGTAGAACACGCGGCGCCCCGGCAGCACGCTGACGAGGCGCGTGTAGTACGCGAAGAAGGCGAGGCTGGCGGGCAGCACGCAGTAGGAGGAGAGGAAGGGCAGCGCCTCGGCGCCGCTGCTGGTCACCACGATCGCGTCGCGCAGGTTCTGCAGGATGGTGAGGTTGAAGGAGGCGCAGAAGAAGATGAGGCCGAGCGGGAGCATCTTGCGCCACAGCGCGACCGGCTCGCCCGGCAGCGTCACGTCCTGGATGCGGTCCACGGGCAGCCGCGGGAAGGAGCCGCGCTTCCACCACCGCTTGCGGTTGCGCCGCTGCAGCACGTACGCGTTCTCCTTGGCGTACGTCGTCGCAAACTTGAGCGGCGCGCCCAGCAGGTCCGCGATGCGGCTCACCGGCGCCGGCACCGGCACCGGCACCGGCGCCTTCCCCTCCTTCCCCTCCTTCCCCTCCTCTGGCCCGCCGGAGGCCGACGCCGCCCCCGCCGCCTCCGCCTCCTCCTTCTTCGGCTCGCCGCCCGGGTCCGGCGCCGCGCCGTTGCCGCCGCTGGCGCCCGGCCGGCGGCGCCCCCGCAGGCCCGGCGCCCGAAGGGGGGGCGCCCGCCCGGGCCGCAGCGCCAGCGGCCGTGCGGGCACAAGCGCCGCGCGCCGCGGGGCGCCCGGCAAAGGCAGCGGCAGCGGCCCGCCGTGCGCCGCGGCGGGCGACACCCTCGCCATCATGGCGCCCGCGGCTGCGGCTGCAGCTGCGGCTGCGGCGGCGGCACACTCCCACCCGGACGGCTCTCCCCGTCCTGAGGGCAATCACCCCTGCAGCGCCATGACAGCAGCAGCGCATCGTATCAGACTCGTGCGCCCCCAGGCTCCCCCCCCCCCTTCCCCCTTGACGCCCCTCCTTCCCCACCCGAAATCCCGCTTCTCGCCGAGCAGATCGGTCGCGGCTCACAGAGGGGGAGCGATCCGCGGCCGTGCAAGTGGGGTTGGTCGATTTGCGAGTGGGGTTGGACGGCCCGGGGGAGGGGGGGTGCACGGATGGGGTTGCGGCCCTGGGAGGCGGGTGCGCCCTCGGGCGCCGTAAGGCCGCGGATGATGTGTGTAGCTGGTGGGCGATATAGAGAGGGGTTGCTCCAGGTAGGGGGGGGAGAGGGGGGGGGCGGGCAACACGGCCCTTACCACCAACTGCCCCCCTCCCTCAATGCTATCGGCCGGAGCCCTTCTTCTTGTGCCCCCTCGCCCCTCTCAATTCCGGGCAGCAGCCGACGATCAGCTCGGCGGCCTCCGATCGGAAAACTTCTGCGCCCGGGCGCGCGAGAGGTAGGTCGCACGTGGGGCAGTGAGCGAGTTTTACGGGGCGTGGTAGAGGATTCGGGCAGGAGCGGGTGGGCGGAGCACGTGGGGGAGTGAGTGAGGTGGCTGCGAGGGGTGTGCGCGCGCTGTCGCGCGCCAGCAGGCTCTCCCCGCGCGCACTTGCTGAAGTGGGGCGGAGCACGGGCCGGGAGTGGAGAGAAGCGCCACCATACCTGGCTTCGCGCGGCGGCGGCGGCGTCGCTTGGTCGGGTGGTGGGGCAGGTGCTTCACAGATACCCGTAGTGCGCTGGCGCTCCGATCCGCCGCGGCTCGTCCTGAAGTTCGCTCCTCGTCCGTTTTTAAAAGTGAGCGCGGCGAGGATTAATCAGCGACGCTGTCGCGCGCACCATCAAAGGCTGCACCCAGCACTGCGCAGCGCAGCCGCCGCCGCGCCGGCGGCATCTTCAGGGCGTCGTCCCTCGTCAGCAGCGCGGCCGGCGCGTCCCAGCACGTATTCTCGTATGTTCGCGTAATCCGCGTGGATGCTTCTATTTCTCCGCTATAATATGCTAACGGGGGTAGAAGCAGTACGGGAGAAGTACCGGTATTTCTACCTCCTTTTACATTCCGAGATGAGTTTAATCGTGAAAGCCCTGATGTTTTTTTTTTTCGTTTAATTAAGGTGCCCCCCTTTTTTAGCGCCCATTTTTAATCCCGTGCTTCATCCACAAGTACTACAAGTACAGGCAAAGCACTGCAAAAGATGCAATAGGTGCTGTTACATCTCAACGGGTGATGTCCTGCAGGTAGACAGTGGCCAGCATGCTATTGTGTTGACACAGGCAATGGCGACTACATGCTGCACAAGAGGACAATTATGAAGAGAAAAATAACACATGATAACAGTGTGAAAGTGTTATCAACCCTTGCCTTCCCGGCCAAAGCCTATACAATACTTTATTGATTGTAATAATAGATGAATGCTACGGTGTCCGTACTGTCGCAGATTCTCTCGAACGCCACGCTTGGCGGCTGTGTTTCGCCTGGACGGTGCCCTCTGCGCCGCGCATGCTCGCCGACCGGCTGCTGCGGAGCGGCTGCTCTCTGCGCGCGCATGGCCATCATGCTTTGTTGCGGCTGCCTTTCTGCTCCGATGATGTCGCGCACCGGTACGAGCGGCATAGCTTCCCTGCCTGTGCACAGTTCTCCACTGCACCGTCAAAGCCCTGTCTATAATGCCAGGCTCATGATCCGTGCCAACACAGTAAGCACATTTCGAGGCATCAAAGCAAGCCGCTACCTTGGACTGGTGAGTGCAATATTCAAACACAGCGGGAGTAGTCCATATTAGCCCTAGCGACAATGAGGCCATAGAAAGGGCAGTCTTCACCGAATGGCTGCATGCCACACATGAAGTTGTCGTTCTCCGAGGCCTCCGCAAATTGTTGCATAGCGTACTCTCTACATGCACACAAGTATGTGTCGACGGTGTTCTTTGAGTCGGACACTCATGGCGACAACAACGGCATCGTGAAGAGGTAGGGGGCGGGGGCAAGACACCGCATGACTGTCAACACAACCTCCGAGCATGTCGCCGTCGGGCCGGACTCCGTCGCCTTCTTCCACGACGGCTTCAACTTTTGGACGTTGTCGATATTGACGCTCACGCATACAAACAGAACGCCGCCAATCAGTTCCACGGGCACGGTGGCGGTGGCTGTTGTGATGCCCACTCGCAACCGCGGCCGGGGACTCGCAACCATTCTGCGCCAATCTGCGGCGGGGGTGTTAAAAGTAGCCTACATAAAGTCGTCGTGCCGCCGCCAATGATAGCGCTCAGGCAGCCGTGACGTAACGCGCGGCCGTACGTATCGGAGTCTCCGTATGGTGATAAGTACTGTTTGGGATTCAACGTCTTGCTTTGCGGATATCTGGTAACCCTCCCCCCTTTGTGAGGGATAAACAGGCACCTAAACAACAAATCAACTTGTCATGGCCTTAGTTAGTAAAATGTCCCGTATTATAGACGGCGCTAGACTCCCTATAAATGTCGTCAATAATTCTAGCACATGCGTGTAAGTATGGTGACACGAAGTACGACAGGTTGCCACTCAATGGATTCGTCTCCATTTTTCAACATGAACAATACCACACCACAAGGTGTCCTTAGTGTCTCCTTACTGCAAATATTGAATGGCCAACTTTGAGAGCATCATCAACAGTCACAAAAGTTTCGCCACCCTCAGTCATCATGTTACATTGAAT
>VCJN01001104.1:0-25789 GCA_006384855.1 Tetraselmis striata | reverse complement strand
GTAATATATTTGCGTCCATGCTGTGGATGGACGCATAGCGCTGGGAGAAATAACTGAGTACATCAATTAGTATATTCGAGTTGAGGTAAAGTGCTACTATCGCATCGAACTCCTCACATGGATTTGGTTTTCGTTTTCCCGCTGGAGTCGGCATGCGTCCATGCTGTGGATGGACGCAAGGTGCGTCCATGCTGTGGATGGACGCAAGGTGCGTCCATGCTGTGGATGGACGCAAGCTGCGTCCATGCTGTGGATGGACGCAAGTTTCGTCCATGCTGTGGATAGACGCTAGGCGTGTCTATCCTGTGGAGGGACCCGTGGTGACTCGAGGGGATTGTGTCGGACACCACCACACGACCTACGCAATAATCTCAAAATGTTTTCTGTCATGTGTCCTATTTCGCAGACCTGTCGCGAGGCGTGGAAGTTCATCCACCATGTATCCGAGCGTAGGCTCTCCGAGATTCAGCGCGATGTCCTGGATGATCCGATTCCATTCAAGCGGGCCAAGGTTCCCAAGGTTTCTCCCCCACGCAGCCATGCAAGAGCATGGCTTCACCTCTACTTGTCCGACGCTAGCGGCAGGCTTGAGCATATTCCCAACCCCTCTGGCGGACAAGCGCAAAGCCATCTACCATGTTGGATGAGGAAGTCTCGGGTCTACAAGTTGTATGTGGCCGACTGCAAGGATCAGAACAGTGAGTGCTCGGTTCTATCATCCCCTCCCTGCCTCTCCCGGCCAATGGGCCTGCAACTCGTAGTACATGGTCTTTTGGCAAGGTACTAACAAGATTCCCAAATTGATTTAGGGAGGCCCGCATCTATTTCCTCCTTCCGCCGAGCGTGGTTGCAGTTCTTTCCGCATGTGAAGGTACCGAAGACCAAGCGCTTCACCAAATGCAGTGTGTGTGCCAGTTCCGCCAAGATTTTGCGGTGCGGCCACAAACCCACCATGAGTCTTAAGTGTGTGGCATGAGCAAACGCCCGGTCGTTCTAGCGAGAAATTACTGCGATTTTGAATGCGGTACTAACTAACCTATCAATGGCATTGTTGCCGCAAACGTTATTCTAGGTACAACAAGGACCCTGTCGATAGAGCTGTCGCTCAGCGCGTGCAAGAGCAACATCTGGAGAGGGTACTGCACGAGCGGCATTTCTTGGAAGTGGCCTTGCAGTACTCCCGCAAACACAGGGACCTCTTTGTTTGCGAGATCGATGGCATGGATCAAGACAAGACCCGTCTTCCTCATCTTGTGCCATGGGACAAGGAGGTGGAGAAGAAGAACCTCTTGCAATGTCACTTGACATGCGTCAAGTACAACGGGAGCCAGCCGGACGACGTGTACTACTTTTTCGACTGCTTCCCTCACGACAGTAGCAACACCATTACCGTCATGTACAAGACTATCAAGAAGGAGATCGAGAGGCGTGGCGAGGCATTGGACACTGTGTGGTTCCAGCTCGACAACACTTGCCGGGAGAACAAGAACAAGTACGTCATGTGCTTTTGCCAATGGCTCGTGCACATGGGTTTTTGCAAGGAAGTCCGTCTCTCTTTCCTCCCAGTAGGGTAAGCCCCCCCCCCCCCCCCCTCCGCGCCCCCCCCCCCCCCCCCCTTTCCCCCCAAAAAAACCGCACCATCCACTGACTTACATTATTTATGTTAACGGGTCCACCAGTCGCCAAGTTGGGGCCTTACTGACTTTTTACTATATTGTTCACCTTCCAGGCACACCCACGAGCGCGTCGACCAAGTCTTCTCGAAATTCTCCGTGTGGCTTGACGACCACGCCGCTTTCACCAAGGCTCAGCTTTTGCACGAGCTTCGTCAGGCCTTCACACCGACATGCAACTTCATGGAGCTCGAGGGAGTCCTCGACATCAAGACTTGGCTTGGCAATTGTCTTCCACGACAAGGCCAGGTGCTGAACACGGTGACTTCTAACCAGTTCGTCATCAAGCAATCGGAGGCTGTGGTCGGTGGTGTACGCAGCGCCCTGTATTGCAGTCGTTGGTCCGATACCGCAGAGCATGGGCCAGAGTTCATCCTTCGCGGAGTCCCCGACGGCACCCCTGCGTACCTTGCTTCTCGCCCTCTCTACCACTCCAAGGCTGACCCGGGCAAGGCTTTTGCTGACATGGAGAAGGAGATTTGGAAGGCGGCGGATAGGTTGCACTTCTCCGCGGATGAGAGGCGAGAATGGGAGGAGGAATTCGCTTCGCTCCGGGAACTGGAGACGAGGGATCGAACTCCCTTCCTTGCGTTTTGGCCCGAGTCTACCACGGAGCTGGACACTTGGCTAGGCGCCTTGCTACCTGACAGGGATCTTGATGCCGATGATCCAATGTCTGCACGTATGCGTTCCCAACCTAGGCTTGACCAAACATGCCAAGGCATGGCACGCAGGTACGCCGACCTTCAGGAGGAGCTTCGGTTCTTGACGTACAACCCCATCACCATCAACACCTCCACTCAACGCCGGAAGCGCCGGCGGGGGGCGCAAGCGGCTACAACAGCGGTTGAGCACTCGAACGAGGCCGAGGAGGGGGTTCAGGCCGTCGCGATCCCGTTGGAGAATGAGGACACTACCCGACGCGAGTTTGACGCCCGTCCCGGCAATTTGGTCGTCATGGACAACACCGCCGACAACCCCGACGCGTACCGCGAGGAGGGTCTTCTCGGCGATTGGGAGAACAAGTACCTTGTGGCCTACGTAAGGTACCGATATGACGTCCAGGATTTGGATGGCTTGCCCGAGGACCACACCGAAGTTGACGAGTTGGACGTCACCATGTGCGAGCCTTGGTTGTCGACGCCGCATGGGAAGCCCGACATCCCGCTCACCTTTGCCATCGCTGCGGCCCGACAGAGTCGCAACCCAGAACCGGACTCATCTTGGGACGCTGCGAAGAAGATGAAATGGTTGCCTATCACCACTATGCCTCTATCGCTCTTCAGCTTGCGTTTCCCGAACGTTCGCCGGACCGCCCGCCAGTGCCAGCACGACTTCCGTGGCACCAAGCTAACTGCCGTGACAAGCATGAAAGGCGTCTCGGAGATCAAGGACTTCAGACACAAGAACCTTGTTGTGCGCCGGCCCTTGGCAAAGCTTCGCTACACCATGCAATTGCAGGAAGAGGCGAATAGGGAGTGCGGTGCTTCGTTGCCCCTCGACGGCATTAGGCACATGGAAATCACTTACGAGCTTGCAAGACTCCGTGCCGCGCTCAACGTCCACAAACTCGATGTCGACAACAAACGCAGGTGGTTCAACGACCACCGCTTCAATGCAGACGAGAAGAAGTGCGTTTTCGACATGTTGACAATATGATGATAGACAGTGGTGTTGTACGTAGTTACTTATCTGTAGGGGCCTTTGTGGGGGGCGGGAGGGGGGGGGTGCGAGTGTTGGCTACTCGTGCCCATTAGACAATGCGATTTGAACACTGTAACAATTAGACACTTCAAGTATTTGCCCTCGCACGCTTGCCCCACGATCATACGACGTCAACGCAATGAATTGATGGGGTGGCGCGCGTCCCGACTTAGGTTTTTCCTCGCATCCGCTCTGCGCATGCCCAATTTTGCACGTTTTGCGCGGGTAAATAGTGAAATCGAGTGCAACCAAGGGGATTATGTGCAATTGTGCCTCCAAAACATGCGTTTTGAGAATTTCGTGCAAAATGGCTCAAAAAAAGGCAACTTTCACAAGTGAACAACATAACATGTTTAATGAACGAATGTTCATGTGAAATATGCAGGACCTATCATGGCCACAAAGCAGCATTGCGTGGTTGGGATGGCAAGGGCACGTCGGGATTGCTATGTGTACACATTTTTTGGACCGCTGTATGAAATAATGGTTTACTACGATGAGCGCGCACTACCTATACTGCGCCGCATCATCATGTCATGAAAAAAATTAACGAAAAATTAACTAATAACAAATATCATATCCAGCATTTCAGATTTCCGACAGCGAGAAGGATAGCAGCACTTTCTTTACGACTTAAGTCTGATTCTTGCCGATTATTGCCGATTCAGCTGGGCTGGGAGCCCGCTGCAGTTGGTTTGGGAAGGCAAGGGCACGTGGGGATTGCCATGTGCACACATTTTGTGGACTGCTGTAAGAAATAATGTCTGAACACATATCAGTATAGCGCTCGCACAGTATACTGCGCCGCATCACCATGTACTGATAAACAGTATCACGACAATCTGTGGCAATTCCGATTTCCGACAGCGAGAAGGACAGCAACACAGTCTTTGCGATTAAGTCGGAATGGGCATTGCCGATTCACTGGGCTGGGAGCCCGCTGCTGTTGATTTGGGAAGGCAAGGGCACGTGGGGATTGCCATGTGCACACATTTTGTGGACTGCTGTAAGAAATAATGTCTGAACACATATCAGTATAGCGCTCGCACAGTATACTGCGCCGCATCACCATGTAATGATAAACAATATCACGGCAATCTGTGGCAATTCCGATTTCCGACAGCGAGAAGGACAGCAACACAGTCTTTGCGATTAAGTCGGAATGGGCATTGCCGGTTCACTGGGCTGGGAGCCCGCTGCAGTTGATTTGGGAAGGCAAGGGCACGTGGGGATTGCCATGTGCACACATTTTGTGGACTGCTGTAAGAAATAATGTCTGAACGTATCAGTATAGCGCTCGCACAGTATACTGCGCCGCATCACCATGTAATGATAAACAGTATCACGACGATCTGTGGCAATTCTGTTTCCAATAGCGAGAAGGACAGCAACACAGTCTTTGCGATTAAGTCGGAATGGGCATTGCCGGTTCACTGGGCTGGGAGCCCGCTGCTGTTGAGTTTAGTCTTTGAATTGAGCCCAACACCCAGATAAGGACTGCTTCGAGTGCCACATCAGATTGTGCCTATTCTGAGTGACAATCTGTAAGCGCGCGGATGGCGGCGCGGCAGTAAGAACGTGTATTCTATAGAGACTTTGGGCGGTCGCCAGATGGTGGCAGTCTTACTGGTGTTACATTCATCGGCAAGTTGGTGACAACTTTGGGGGCAGAACAAGTGAAAAAGACATTTCCTCACTGGTGAATTTCTCAGTGCCGCGCCAGCACCGGCACCAAACTACTCTACACATCCCATACAACGATCAGATAGCTCCGCATATATGCATTGAGGCATCGCCGCGCAGCAGCGTCATTCTCCCATCCAGGCGGGCCGTAAACTGCGCAGCTGCGGAGCTGTTGATTGTGAGGGCGGCATTCCGCTAAATGCGGTGGCCGTGCACGGGAAGCCACACCGTCGCTGTTGTGCCGCCATCATGCGCCTCCTCTGACTGCCAATCCACGCCGCCGCCCATCACGCGGCAGTACAGCCGCGTCATGTTCACACCGACACCGATGCCAGTGAACTGCGCGCCATGATTCCGCGAATACCCGAAGTTGTCAACCTCGTGCCGGTCGGCTGAGGTCGAGAACCAATGGAACAGCGAGTCCATCTTCCGCAAGGGTATCCCGCCACCGCGATCAGTCACTGTCACCTCAAAGTGCCCCGCCTTATCATGTGAGCGTCGCAGGCAGACCTCGATGGGCGGCGCCTCGTCCACATCCCAGGCCCCAAAGCGGTCCAGCAGCGGCTGCATCGCATTCTTCAGCAATTCCGTCACCACAAAGGCAAAATGCGGCTCGATTAGGCAGGCGTGAATGTCGGGGTCGCCGGTGACGGACACGTCCGGGCTGTTGCTGTTCTTCTCGATGCAGAACGCCCGGCAGTCCTCTGCTACGTTGCGCAGGCAGGCCAGCACGTTGCACTCCGGGTCCACAGTTGTCCGCACCCGGGCCGACCACATCCGCTGCTCCACGCTGTTCTTCGGCGGGCCAGCCAGAACGTCCACAGCCTTGAGGTGCTCGCTGACCAGCAGCCGCCACGCCACCATATCACAGTGGACCGCGTCCATGCAGCGGTCCACCTCCCTGCTGTGCCCCCCCTGCTCCACCAGGCGCTGCCCCTCGCCCACCAAGCGAGCCACATCCTTCTCGAGCTCATCCGACCCGGCCCTCAGCTCCGCTGCAAACGCCTGCGTCTGCTGCCACGCACACTCGTGGAGCGTTGGCACCCTCTTGACCATGCTTTGCCCATCTGGGAGCTCAACGGAGGCAAGCCTCTGCGAGATAGCACCATGCCTGAGTGGCCGACAGGGGGGGGCAATTAGCGGATGGGGCACCACCTGAGCACTGCTGCTATTGGGTGCTGGCATCGTGGTGTGTGATTGATCCCACAGATAGAATCGATGAGTACTGCGTTCTTTATGCCGTGCCATCCCATATCCGGGGAGACCTACGCCTGCTCAATCGTAAACGCGTTAGCTGACTTGAACATTGGGCATCTGCCCATGGCATCCCACCTCTCAAGCGTCGGCCGCAGCATTCGTTCCAGCTGCGCCGTGTTGCCGCTCAGACGCGCCAGGCTCGCGTCCTGGTGACGCAGGCGGAGCGGCAACTCGTGCCGCAGGAAGCGGCTCGCGATCACAGCGTCCACATGTCGGGGCTGTGACACGTAGCGATGTAGACCTGCATGGATAGTGCGTGGCGCACAGGGTCAGAGTGGAGGAAATCCCCAGCTACATTCGGAGAGCGAGATCGGATCAGGTGGTCGATGGCTTAGTAATACGAATGCGGCTTAACTACCCACGCATATGATTGATGTTACCGCCGCGCAGTTGGACCTTTAAGAAAACGATAACGATGCTGCGGGGAGATGGCCCTTACCGCGCAGCGACACTGGCGTGATAGCGGGAAGCTCCGCCTGCTGACCCTGGGCCTCGCCGCGTGCTGCAGTGTCAGCGTTGCGCAGGGTGGGCGGGGAAGTGTTTGTGGAAAGCTCGCGCTGTGTGGTCGCTGTTGCGAGCCTCAGCACGGCAGCGAGCGGAGCAGCGACGCCGGCCGGCGATGGAGCAACAACGGGGCAACGCGCGGCGGCCAGGCGCAACATGAGGCTGACTCCGCAGCTAGCCCTCGTTGGAGAATTGCGGGGAGCACCACCGTGTGCCCGTATACGCTCGCTGGCCGTGGCGAATGCTTCCTGTTATTGGAGTAGTCGTTACTGTGCCGACCCCTTGGCCGCTCTGGCACCAGCGAATGGCGATCGGCTAATGTGCGCCCTTCGTGACTGACGGTGCGACGGACGAACCCTACAGAGCATGAAGATGGGCAAGCGGCAGCGCCGGTTCGCAGCAACGTACCGTACATGTAACTACGGCATGCCAGACTGCTGCGAAAATAACTTCGCGCGAATATTGAGCGCGAAAAAAGGCTCTTTACTGGCTACAGGTACCTGATGTCACCTGCCCCGGAAAACGCTGCCGGGGCACGCCGAGTCAGCAATTAGACGCGAAGAGCTGATGGTCCGGAATTTTTATCCAGCGTATGGGTGTGTTATCAAAGTGGGCGTAAAAGGTCGCTACATATTGGAGATAGTACAGATGTGCTCTAATGCTGTGCGTAAATATATTTACTGTACATATATACTTTGCAGGGTACGAGTAGGTTATTCATCGACGGTATGTAGTAGCGACTATGTGGAATGGCGGTACTATGATATGGTTAAACGCGCCGAGCCAGGAGGTCTGGGGTTGCCCAAGGGGCATCACCCGACCGCGACTGGGTGCCTGGCTGTACCCCTCGCGGAGTGTGTACACAACATACGCACCACAGACAGTCTGTGTCACGTGGCAGGTACTCAGGGGACTGAGCATCAATGGTACAGACGGTAGTATATATATACATTTGAACTACATGAACTGCATGATGAATAATATATACATTTATGAACTACATGATAATATTAAGATGCATATTTCAAGGGGAATCCAGGCCGCAGGTACTCGCTACGGGCAGCATGTAGGACCCAAGCTCTTACTATTATGAGTGAAGGTAGGGGTAAAGATACCAGCATAGTTACCTGCAAAAGCATGCCGTTTTTCCATACCTTCATGCATTTACTGTTGCTCGCTGTACATTGTACCCGCCTAATGGCCAATGCAAGGTAGAGGTAAGCAATATGTCTGACAGACATTGCCTGGGCGGATCGTGCCCCGCTGCTGCAATTCTAATTAGACAGCGCATCAGCATGCAAACACATATTAAACGTGACGATTGTCCAACTGAGACTCCCCCTTCCACCCCGACTCCCCCTTCCACCCCTCCCCCCCCCCCCCCCCCCCCCGCGGCAAGCAATAAACCCAGAAGTGGCCATTCCTGTCTTACTGATGAGGAGCATAAAATCTGGCAAACTGATTTATGTGTTTGTCATTATCCTATTTACATCAAGCAGAATCCTTGATGAAGAATTATTTATATTAAAAAGGCATCCTATTACATGTCTGCCTATGCGTTGCTTTTAGCCGCCAATATAACCATCTTCCTTATTCGGCACGGGCATGAAGCGCATGTGATTGCCATAGCGACCTGAGCTTACCATCCGCCGCAGCAACGCTTGCCCACCGTGCGGAGTCGCAACAAACGATGCAGAGCAGGTGCAGACGCAAGGCATGACGGCCAGTCGGTGTTGGTCTGTGCTGCACACGTCCCATCAAGGTGTTACGCCTGATAAAAGTACGCGACCTCACGGACGGCGGGCCGCACAAGTGTGGGCACGGCGGTAGGACTTAGTGCGGTGAGTTCAACCCGCCGGCAGGCTCGATGTACTGTGGACCGCCCACGCAGGGCGATTGTCCAATATATTACATTAAAGCCACAAGAGCAACAGTCTTCGAGCGGCATTACAAGGGACGCACTCCGCCGCGAGAGGGGCTGCGCGGCAGGGTCACGTGCGTCTACTTCGGCGCCGTCCGCCTACAGCTCGTCAAAGGCGTCTCCGGAGCGGGCCATGCCGGACATCGTCGACGCATTGGCGCCGTCCCACATGCTGTTGCCTCCCACCTCACGCGCCAGCTGCGCCCGGTGCACCGGCAGGCTGGAGATCGCCACCCACATGCGCCACGTGATGTGCAGCGCGATGAGGAAGTACACCACCCACTTGTACTTCAGCGTCGCCTTGATCCACCAGTGCTGCTCCCGGGGCTCGGCTGCGCCCGCGCCGGCGCCCCCGCTCGCGTCCTTCGCCTTCTTTGCGGCCTCCAGGCGCGCCAACTCGGCGCGAACCCTACACACCACGCATGATCGCACCGGAACATCGCATGAGGGTCTAGGGTAGCCAGCCTGGTGGAGCGAGTGCAAGCAACGGAGGATGCGGTACGGGTGGACGGGTTGGTGCGCAGGTGAGGAGCTGTTGCCAAGCATAGGGATAGCGGCGCGATGTCACATTCTTGGTGACGACGCTGTGGGAGCGCGATACATAGAACTGACGCCCCCCCCCCCCCCCCCCCCACACCGCCGCTCCGCCTCCTGCCCGCTAAGGAGATGAAAACTGCATGCATCTAGACATCTATTGGAATGCATCACGGATATAGCAATATAGTCACAATTTTGATGGTGCAAAACGATTCACATTTCTTGTGACACGCAAACCCAATCAACTGATTTTGCGGGTGCGCGTGAGGAGCTATAAATACACCAGGTATAGCTGCGGTGTCGCCGGCGACTTCCATCAGCAGGAGGGGGGCTAAAAGCTGCTAATGACCGGATACACTGTCAGGTGTGGTTATTAACCAGTGGCTTACTGGACGTCCAGGAGACTCCCACCCCCACCAGAAGCCCGGGTCTTGAGGTGCGGTGAGCTCTAAGCCGGCGAGTATTAACACTACTGTACGTACAACGTGCGTGCCGCCAAATCGGTCATCAATGCTGCGGAGGGTATGACCCTCTGATCGGTGCGCGATGTACGGAAGTCGAAAATCGACCGGGATGTCTGCCAGGAGTGGTGACTGCTTGTACAGACATCGGCAGGAATAACCACACGCTACGGCACTTGAATGACGCCAATAAACATATAGCTTGTTATGTCATCCCTTTTTCATACATACATGATCTTATCATAGTATGAATACCTGCAGTTTATGTCATTTCAGCATACATGTACAAACATTAGTTGGTCAATGGCCGGTACTGTTAATACCGGAAGTTGGTTGTGGTTAGCCGGTGAATGATCACCGAGTATCTAAATTGGCGACTTTGGGATGATCACAACCGATTGCAAGTATATTAAGTATCAACCAAATCAGCTTTTTTTTTGAGGAGCAGACCAGAAATCATCGCGGGAGGAAGATCCCATGGAATCCCCAGCCGGACAGACCGAAAGATGCTCGGCGTCCGTGATAGCATGTTGCCAGGATGCGTGAAACCGTGACTGGATGAGCGGTCGGGTGCCTGGGATGAATGAGTAGGCGAGTAGGGCAGGGAGAGACTGCCCCACCAGGCAGCAGGTAGCAGACAGCAGGCATGATGGATGGACTGGTAGTGCGGTAGCATGAGGGCAGTCTGCCGCCTCCCAGGCAAAGACTGCAACCGGCCAGTCGGGCAGCGGCTCACCTGGGGTCGTTCAAGTCGATGCCCATCTGCTTCGCCTGCGCGTAAGCACACCCGAGGCACCTCAGCGGGGCTTGCTCCCGGTCCCACCCCCATGATTGCCGCCGTTTACAATTCGGTACTTTCCTATAAAAACCAGGTATGTCAATATGTTTTTGTGTCCATCACAAACAAACTGTAGCCGAGTATGTATGCTAAACCATCAATTAAAGATGAGCTGCATGCCTGTCTGTGTCCGTTGTACGTACCATGTATTCTTTACCATGTATTCTAGGATTGCCAGGCAGTGCGCATCGAAGCGGTGTGTGCTGGTGCGCGTACATGTGCTGGCAGAGGGTCACTGGTTAGAACAGGACAGAAAATGTAAATTGGCCCACATGCTGGCACGCAATGTATATATGATATTTACAGGGGAATAAGCTTGATGATGGACCTGCTGCCGGTGGTGTAGGCGCCTGCCCCAGGTCAATGGTGGTGTGCGTGTGGGTGTGCGTGTGTGTGTAGGGGGGGGGGGGATCCAAACCGTCACGCACTGTTGCAATTGGTGAGGCAATATCAGGGGGGGATTTAGGCATGGCTAGGATCAAAGATAAGCCGGGAAAACAAACACCCGTGATCTTATGTGAAACTGCCAGCGAGGATCTTATCACAAAGTGGGAGAGTGGGGAAGGGGGAAGGGGGGAGGGTACCAGAGCCTTGGATGCCTCATCCATTTCGCCCAGGACACTGCCAGAGCCGGCCTCCTTCTTCATCTTCTCCACCTCCTCAGCCGTGTAGAGATCGCCGCGCGAAAACATTTCCCCAAACGTCTTCCCGTCCTTCCTGCAGGACAAACCACGGCAGCGCGTGAGTGGGTCATGGGGGGGGGGGGGGGACCTCGTGATGGCGACAGCCGCCAACTCGTGCGCGGGCGGGGGCGCACTTGTTCTGCTCCTTCAGCTCCGCCGCAAACTGGCGGTAGGCGCGCTTCACGTCGGTGCTCGCGGGGTCGATCGCCAGCGCGCGCTTCAGGTCCTTCACAGCCAGCTCCAGCATGTAGGCAGAGTTGTCCGCCTAGGGGGAGAGCGGGGGTGGGAGTGGGGGTGGGGGGGATGTGCATTAGCTTGCCGCATGCCCGGACGCCCTCTGCCTGGACAGGAGTGACTGCTCTAAGCAGTTGGGTGGATAGTGGCGAGCGGGAGGCGGCCTCACCCGGTAGGCATGTGCCCGGCGGTACAGCGCCTTCACGCTGCGCGGGCTGTACTCCAGCGCTTTCCTGGGAGGGCGCATGCGGCAATGCAGGTCAGGCCTGGCAAGAGGAGCGAGAAGGAGCGGGGGGTAATTGCAGGTATGGACCAAGCTGCCCCAGTTTAAGATCCAGCTCCCGTATCATCACCCATTTTTGAATCATTTTTATTCGTTATTGCTGGTTATAAATGCCATACCTTGACTAATATTGGTGTGTTGTTATTTATTCAAGCAGCGGGAAATCAGCTCAATTGGGACTTCACACTTGGGTGCCTAATGCCATGGAAGGGCCAACCCGAGTTTCAGGTTAAGTAATGCAGCTTCAACTTAGGTTAATATGCGGCGCACCCAGACGAGATTACCCATAGGAAAGCGCTTTCGCCCAACCGAACCTTAACAAACATATGACAAATATATTACAACCTTAGTGAAAAGAGGCGCTAGGCACCTCAGAAAGGGGAGCGCTCACCCGCACGCGTAGATGACCTCCTTCCAGTTGCTCATCTTGGTGAGGCACGCCGCAATGTTGATAAGCGCCTTGGTCACCACGTCCACTGCCTGGCGTGGGGCGCCGCCATGCGTGCAGCGGAGCAGTGGCGTCATTGTCATGCGCCAACTCGGAAGTCGTG
Organism: Tetraselmis striata; assembly: GCA_006384855.1. Classification (NCBI taxonomy): domain Eukaryota; kingdom Viridiplantae; phylum Chlorophyta; class Chlorodendrophyceae; order Chlorodendrales; family Chlorodendraceae; genus Tetraselmis; species Tetraselmis striata. The sequence continues at coordinate 13,460 of VCJN01001104.1, read as the reverse complement.
TCAAATTCATGTGAGTTGCTGGTGACTATCACCCGTGTCCGGGTAGCCGCGCGCAGGAGGGGGGGGGGGGGGGGGGGATGGCCGGGGGGACCTGATGCTTGTCGGCGCCATGCAGGGCCTCTATTTCATCAATCAGCTTCACGTTCTCGGTGCTCCGCCCCTCACCGCGCGTGAACCACAGGAAAATTCCCAGCGACTTGCCGTACAGGCTGATGGCAGTCTCGTTGTTGCCCTAAGGCAAGAGGGCGTGGAAGTGCCCCGAGGGAAGGGGGGAGGGGGCAGCATCATGCCACGTCAGCAACCCTAAGTGCGAGCCCGTTGAGCCACTGCGCTGCGACGATCACATTGATGCCCCACAGGTCCAACATGATAAACTTGGGAAACCGGCATTAGGCCGCCCATCGAGCGTAACACCATCAAGCGGGCCGGGTCAGTAGCGCACGGGCCTCGCAAACCGCACGGGTATGCCCACCCAGGTGGTCGCCGGCTAGCATTGGATCAGCATCGGTGTGGTAAGACCATGTTGCGCGCGGTCTCGGTACAAAACCCCCAATCCACAACAGAGTTTGGATTACACTACGTAAACCCCAATCCTAAACTAACGAAAACCCTGATACTAGACCCTAATCCTAGACCCTGCTATATTTGCCCTATGTGATTCAGGGGCCGTCGCACCTAAAAGAACCCCTACCACAAGCCTCGAATTGGGTTGCATGCATCCTATTAGAACATTCGCTATACTTCCGCTACAGTATCGTCTACATTTGACATCTCCAAGGCAGAGCGGGTTCTTATTCGCAGTATTCTCATCACCGCGCCAGCCTCCTGAGGTTCGTTTGCGTACGAGGTGTGCCCAAATACGGGCCGTAACATGTGCATTGTGAGGCCAACAGGTACACCCTGGCAACCCACAGAGCCCGTCCGCGCACCTGCTTGAACAGATCGTTCGCCTGCTCCCGCCACTCCTTGGCCTTCTCCAGCTTGCCCTCAAACGGCAGCTGGCGCGCCTCCCCGAGCTCCCCCTCCTCCGCGCAGGTGCACCGCATCCAGATGGGCGCCGCCTCCCACTCGCGCCGCCGCGGGTCCGCCTTCATCTTGGCACTCTGTCCCGCAGGCACAGGCAGCAGTGGCCACGTGAGGGAGGGTGCAGGGGGTGGGAAGGGGGCGGAGCAGAGCCTCTCCCCCTCTGCTGCCCTCTGTGTGGCGGAGGCCTGTCCGCAAGCACGTCGGAGGCGGACTTTACGCGGGCCAAGGTGGTGAGGGGCTGTCTTTTGGGGGCCTGCAGGAGTCACTGTTGGTGCGATGAGGCCAGCTTGCACGCCATCATTGGAATGGCCCAAGACTTGTCGAGGGTGCTTCGGTGCCCTTTCTTAGTGTTCTGCCCATTGGGAGGCATGTGGCGGCTTGGACGGGGTGCCGCGCGAAGCATTCAGTGCGCCTTCCGCACCTTGATCTCCCCAGCCTTGCGGATGGCATCATTCAGGCCCTCCTGCGTGTCCGGGATGTCGCCCCTCCCCAGCCGCCCGTCCTTGGCCTCCTCCTCCTCTTCCTCACTCTCCTCCTCCTCCTCCTCCTCTTTGCTCTCCTCCACCGGCACCTTCAAATCGCCAGTCACCACCGGGGCCACACTTAATATCAAGATGTGTACGCCTCCCCCCCTCCCCCCTCCGACGCATCACATGCCCCTTCCCGAGCCTTGCCACCCGACACTAAGGTATTGCCGTTGGCATGAGACATTCCCGCCGGGTCCAGGGCATCCCACTTCAGGCATCCCCAAGCCTCAATGGACAAGCAACCCCCCATGGCCCGGCGCTTTCAGCACTACACCCTCGTACATCATGGAGCATGCCGCGCGCCCCACCTGCTTGCGCTTCCAGATGTACTGCCCCTGCCCCGGCTTGTCAGCGTTCTCAATGGCCTGCTGCCGGGCGGTCTCCTTTTCGTCCGTGGACGGCATGGAGCCAAAGATCTGGGCGAAGGGGCATCCGCCGTCCGCGTCTGCCTCTGCCTCCGCCGCGAGGTCTGCCTCGGTGATGTTGTTGTCGCGCATGTACTTCTCCACAATGGACACCGGCTGCTTCTTGGCCGGCGCCTCGGGCATGCCAAACATGGCGGCAAAGGGGCAGCTCGACGCGGCGGCGGCGGCGGCGTCCGCGGCCTGGTGCGGGGCCGCGGTCAACGCGCTCGCGGCGCACTCCTCTGGCTCGCCCGCTGGGTCAGGCAGCGCCTTGGGCTTGGGGCCCGGCGTGGCGCCACCAAACATGGCCGCAAAAGGGCAGGTGGAGGCGTCCCCGCCCGCACCATGGCCGCCCTTGGGAGCTGCAAGCTCGCCGCCTGCTGCTGCCGGCGCAGCCTCCAAGGCGCCCAGCTTGTCCATCGCCCCAAACATGGCGCTAAAGGGGCAGCCCTCCTTGGCTTCGCTGCCGGCGCTCTCCGCCACCATCCCCTTCATCATTTCCATCTCCGCCGGCGACAGCTTGGCCATCATTGCCGCCGCACCGTTCAAGTCTGCGCAAAGCCCCGCGACATATTAGGTCATCCAGGGGGCTCCAAACAAGGAGAAGGGCTCTGTGCCGGCAGGATACGCCATTGAATACAATCCTACAGATAGGCACCCGTATACTTATAAAAGACACACGTAGTTGTATGTGTATATTTAATAGTGATGCATGCCCGTTACACACCAGGTATGGTTCGTCCCTCTCTTTCTGGCGCCAGTGGGCCCACGGAGGGTTGCAGCTCAGCCGTTTCGGAAACGTGCGGGGTGTGCATAGCATGCGGCACCTTGCTTGGAGAACTCGTGCTTCATGGCGGCCATCATGCGGTCGCGCCGCTCCTTCGCCTCGCCCTCCCCCTCAAGCTCCCGCACCGTCGCCGCCATCTCCGCCATCGTCGCCTCGCTGCGCTGCTTGTGCGTCGCCAGCAGCTCCTCCATCATGGCCGCCTCCTCCTCGTCCTCGCTGCTGTCGGAGTCGCATTCCGCCGCCTCCGCCTTCCACTTCTCCACCATGTCCGGCCGCGCCTCCGCCGCCGCCATCATCATCGCGAACGGGCACTTCCCGGGGTCGCCGCCGTCAGGGTGCCCCGCGGGCTTGCCCGCCGACGACAGCATCTCCACGTTACCCACACGCGCCTGTCAGGGGAACAGCGCAAAACTCGCTCCTACCAATGGAGGTTGGGAAAAAATCCGGCGTGGCGTCAGGGTCCTGGATACTCAGCGGCTGCCAACGCGGAGAGTGATGTTTTTCTTCCTCAGAGAGGTTAGGGGGGAGCGGGCATGCTCGAGCGGATCTCCACCTGCGGGCGGAAGCTCCCGTTCCTCTCGGCAGGATTTAAAAACGCAGCCCGCGGCGGGGCTCCCACCTGCGCGACCGGGAGGGATCACGGGAGCGTCAAAGTGCTCGAGAACCGGAATTGAATCCTTGACAGACTGGTTGTGAAAGTCCACCGGCTGGGGGTGGGGCGCGGGGGGGGGGGGACGGGGGTCGCGCAGCAGGTGGCCGCGCGCTCCAGTTCCGACGCGGCATGGAGCCTTCTCGACGGCACTGGCCCCAACGGCCGCGCCGGCGCAGGTACCCCCGTACCCTACCTGATATATGGCTCCATGTACAGGTACCTGAAGACCGCGTAGTTCTTAACCCCGACATAACGTACGCGGAGAACGTAAATCCTGATCTAAACCCTAGACCTAATCCTGAAGACCTGCTGGAAAATCCGCTTCCTGGTGCGCCATCGGCAGTATTGATCTAAACTAGTTTATGGGGTTTCCTCCATTGACCTAACCGCTTTTCAGCTACACGTGCTGCTCAGTGGTACGGGAACTAGGCACCTGTCGTTGCGCCCTTTTTGGGTGCAGCACGAGTGTAGACATAAAAGCAGCCATAACAGCTGAGCCTGCCATCTTCCAGTTTTCGCCGCGTTCCACGCAGCGATGTTAGAACTGTCTCGTAACCTGTTGCGCGAGCAAGGTCACCCCAGGTTGTTCAAGACCACACCCGGCTCACCACCCGTGTGTGATATTCTCATCCGTACGCCCGTGCGTTACCATGCCAGATGGAGAAGAACCCGTCGTTGAGCCGACGCTCGAGTCGCTACACGCATACGTGAAGGCCAAGTCTGCATCACTGCGAGAGCTTGCTGGAGCGGTGGCCCAATTGACGGCTCGTGAGCGCGTTGTTGATGGAGAAGGAGCACATGGTTCCGGTTCCGGGCAGCGCATCGCGGGACAGCCGACAGGCAGCGGGGGAGCCCACTCGTCGAAACTGGGTCCGCCTAACCGCGTTTAACGACTACCACGCGCGATTAGTCGCCTGTATATATCGCGCCTAACGTTAGGCGTCACAGTACTTTAAACTTGGCGGTAAGGATGAGTACGGCAGCGGAGCCCTGCATCAAAGTACTATAGCGAGTAGCGGGTACTCGGTAGTCACGAGTGCACAAAGTACGACACGAGTACACGAGTCACTGTACTTTACGGGAATCGCCGCCCTTCATATCTGCTATTAGGCGCGCGCCTCCTCACGAGTACGCGCGGAAGATACCCGCGTGATGACGAGTGATGATGACGAGCAGGCGGGGCAGTAGGGTACTGGTCGATACACAACAAAGGCTCCAAAAATGCATTACACGGTAGTCACGGTTTGTTTTGTGATTTAATAAAGGTGAGGTGCCAGGCTGGATCAGCGGCCAATGAGCGTCGAGCTTCGGGGTGTGGTTAAGCGGACATGGGCGCGCCTACTCCTAGCTGGCAAATTTAACGTCAAGGCATCGGACATTTTCGGATTTATGGCGGAGGGGTCGGCAACTGCATAAAGTATTAGGGAAATACTAGAAATTTAATTACAATGGGTCTATCTACTACCGCCCCCGCCTGGCCCCGCCCCGGCGGCCGGCTGGCTCCGCTGCCGCCGGCCTCTTCCTGCCGCCGGCCTGTGGTGCTATGCCCGCTGCCGGCTCGGGAGCTGACTGCCCCTTGCTGCCTGCAGCTACTTCTGCGGGTATGCTATTCATGACAGCTGCTGCCATCTGCGCCCCACGGCTAAGGGGCTTGTATGACGGGGCTGGCCTGGATGCCGCCGCGCGCGCCTGTTGCGCTTGCTTCTTTTGGCGTCCAGCCTGCATCCTCGCAGTATCCGCAAAGTTGGAAGTGACACGCACATGGGTTCCATGAACTACATGCTTCCGGTTAGTAGCGTCCTGAAGCGCTGGGGCTTGAGTAGCACGGGGAACATGAGCTGATCGAGCGAACGGGGGAGGGGGGCTGGAGCCGGTAGACAGGTCTTGCACCGGTGCGCCGTTCTGGTCGATTCCGGACCTGCGGTAGTGATGTAAGAAAAAACACTAAGTCGCCGACACTCAGGCAGCAACAACATCAGCAGATACACGATGAGCAGGTAAGGCAGCCGGCAAGCGCACCTTTGCACTGGGGGTGTGGGAGGGTCGGGAACCCTTGTTGTATGCGTCGGCGTCACCGAGTTAAGCAGGGCAGCTTGCTCCTCCTCCACGGTCAAATAGGGTGGGGGGACGGCGGTCGTCCCTTTGGTGACGGACTCCGTGTAGTACCTGCCCCACAACGTTGCTGCCCAAAGCTGGATGACCCGAGTCTTCCTCTCCGGCCACTTCTTGGAAAGTGGCCAGTTTCTCCTGCGGCTGCGGGCGGCCTTTTGAATCTGCTTGCGCAGGACGTAGTCGGTGGGCGCGCCGGGAATGATGTCGTAGGCGAGGCCGGTGGCAGTCGCAGCGAGCTCTTTGAAGCGCTTGATAATGTGGCCCTTTGTATACCCTGGGATTTCTGCGTCCATGTAGGGCAGTCCGGTGACACCGTCGATGGGGTAGAACGCGTCGAAAGCGGTATCGAAGTGGTGCTTGAGCGCCGCTGCTCGGGAAGGAGTAGCAGGCGGATTCGTTTTTAAGGTTCGTCTTTATTTTATTGAACTGGAAATAACAAGAACACGCCGGATACATGGGGGGGGGGGGGGGGGGGGGGGGGGGCACCTGGGACGGCGCGTTCAGACCGCTGCCTCTCCGTGCCGGCGATCGCCTGCTGCGCGACGGCGCTGCCGAGTCCGGTTACCGACGCTGAAGACATACGCGACACCGCGGTCGGGCGAGTGTAGAGCTGGATAAGACCACCGCCGGCCACGCGAAACCCGGCTTCCTCTAGCTGTGACAAATCGCAGCTGCACACGTACGCCGCGTCGAAGCCTAGATCTGTCTCGTCTTGCGCCTCCGCTAGGGAAGTGAATACGTACACCCCTTGCGCAGCCTGGTTGGCGGTGCTGCTGGCCTCGCAAAGGCGGGCGGTGGTCAAGGGGCCGTTCAGCTTGACCCCGTCAGAAACATTCGACGAGCGGTCGGCGCTGACGGTCGTGAGGTAGTAGCGCAGGGGCGGGCCGCGCGGGGCAGGCGGGGGCTCGGGCGACCCGCTTTGCAGCATGAAGCCTTTCCACGAGGCGTCATCCGGGCCGGCAGCGGTATGGAAGGTGCTGGCGGAGGCCATGGTGGCAGTGGGGGGCGAGCAGGGCAATTTGTTGTTCATGCGAGGCGGTCAATATGCGATGCGAGTGCGCGGCTGTCCGCGCTTGGTTCAGCGGTGAGCGGCGGTGACCGTCAGGCGACCCCGTACTTCATGCGCGTACATGGATGTGCAACGGATGTCCAGCAGATGTGCATCGATGTGCAGCGATGTGCAGCGATGTATGTGCGGGGATGTGCAGGGATGTGCAACGAATGTCCAGCGGATGTGCAGGGATGTGCAGCGATGTGCACAGCGATGTGCACAGCGATGTGCAGGGATGTGCAGGGATGTGCAGGGAGTACGTGCAGCCGCCTGTACTTAGCCCGGAGGCTCCGCGTCGGCGCGCGACACGCGAGCCCGCGTGCGCATATCAATTTGATGAAATTATCGAAACGAGAAATTCGTACGGTACTTTACAATATATATGCTCAATTCACAAACGCCACTGTTGCTGCCTAGATGCTACTATTGCCCAGCATCAACACCGCCATCATCCTCATCAAGGGCGGCGATGTCCTTGGCATGGGAGTGCTTCACGTAGGAGCACCACCTGTGCCGGGCAGCAACATCAACATCAGCGCAAAGTGCAGCAAAGCAATAACAACATCAGCATGTAGGACGCTATTGCAATAATATATAACACAGGTGGCCCATCACCTGATCATCTGCCTGGGCGCAGCATCAGCAGCGGCCCTTTGCCGCCGCCCCCTGCCAGCAGTGTTGATGGCCTCTGTCCATGTGTATGTGACCAGTCTGCCATGCACAATGCTGGGCGGGAAGACGAAGTCCTGCTGGAAGACAGTGTTGATCGGGCCCTCCCACAGTCCAGTGCTGATAGGCGCTGATGGCACGCGGCTTCCACGGTGGGCATCTCCAACTGCAAAGACAACGGGAGGCGCAGCCAGCGCGTTGTCTTTGCGGTGGCGCTCAGCGACAACGAAATAACTTACCTCGACCTGCAGGATCTCTTGGAACATGTCCTGGTTCTCGGCCTCTGCAGAGCCGGTTGGCATGAATGCCAGGTCCTTCCGTTGTTCAGTAGTCTGACGGATGTAGAAGTCCACCGGCACGAGCCCTGCACCCCAGTTCTCCCATCGCTGGGCGGTGAGCACCCACGCGTTGCCTTTCGGCAGACGGTTGTAGGCACGGGAGCAGTACACCGTGTAGGACTCATGGTCGGGCTTCAAGGCCTCCATTCGGCCATAGTAGGTCATCCTGGGGGGGGGGGGGGGGGGGGGGGGGAGTGACATAATCGGACAGATGATGGATGTAAGATATTGTATACTAATGTAATAATTATATATCTTGAATAAGACACAGGGACCCTGGCAGACACGGATGCCAACAACAACACTTACTTTATGTTGGTTGTATCCTCCCTTATGTCCTGCACCTTCAGCCCGTCTGGGCCAAACTCCTCCACATACGTCTTGAAGAGAGCAACGGTGTGTGCGTGGACATCAACCCCCTCCTCGCAGAACTCTTCCTGCACCCGCGCCTTGCTGACTGCCCCCCCAACAGCACCCAAAGCTGCGTGTGCCTTCTTCGCTGTTGTTGACATACTGCCCCGGTCCCGGCGCATGCTGGTGACCATGTCATTGTAAAGGAGCTCAAAGTCCTCTAGCCTCATCTGCATAGCAACATGGGCAATGAGACAAATGACAGCATAGGGGCAGCGGGACAGAGGGCGGGGGGGGGGGGGGGGGGGTGGCACACCTGCTTCATGACCTCCACAGAGAAAGCCCTTTCTGGGTCCTTGCTGCACTTGCCAACAATGACCTTCCGGAAGTACCTGACCTGCACGCAGCAAGCAGTTCTTTGATGTCAGCGACCACATGACATCGCGCACAGGGGCAGCAAGGGGGGGCGGGGGGGGGGGGGGGGGGGGGCTGACCCCCCTCTCCAGAAACATCTCAACTTCCCGGGCTGTGCAGCCCCGTGCCTTCTCCTGGGCTGCCAACCTGCACACAAGCACATGCAGGTTGCTGCACATCAAGCGGAAGTCCCCGCAGAGATGCTCGCATATCTTCGCGAAGCGTATCAGGTTGGCTGCGCCATCGAGGCGACGGTTGTCGATGGCGTTGTCCGTCTCCAGTATCCGCCCAAGCAACGACGCCTCTGTCTCACCAGGCTTGGCATATACTGCCGCATCTGCCTTTAGGTAATGACGGCATACAGCAGTTAGGCACATGAAAGCGGTGTGCCAGTGCTTCGGCAGCTTCTTCAAGAGGTCGCTGCGCACAGCACGGCAACATGCATGTGCAGTTAGTGGTCCGCATCAGGCACAGTAATCCACAAAGGAGAAACATGAAATGTTAGAAGTGGGGGGGGCGGCGCACTCCATGGCCGAGTGCGAGTATGTAAGGATGAAGTCTTGAAAGCTCTCCGCTGTCCAGTTCGGAAACATAGAAGAGCCGCCCATGATGATGATGGGAGGCCGCCCGAAGTCACTGGTCACCTTGATGTTTTTCACGCGCTGATCGTATATCTGCAAGCATCACAAACGAAGCAGTCACATGTCAGTCGCCGGCCTACAACACTGTATTGACAATAATATACACGCAGGTATGCATGCAGGCAAGGGCGTCACACCCGATAGAAATTCTTGAACTTGATCATGGCGCTGCCAGGGCCACGGGACCGCACCTGCACCTCCCCCATCCTAAGCAAAAACGTCTTCACCACCCCCAGCAGGAGGGCATGATGTAACGGCAGAGCGTGGGAGTTCACGATACTGAATGTGGCGCCCAGAATGTCATATGCAGCATGCACATGGGCGGAGCCAGTAAGTCCCTTGGGCAGCTTGCCAGCGGCGGAGGCGCGCTGGAGCGCTTCCAGCTCGGTGTCCGTGAGCATGGAGCCATCCGCGCCGGCAAAGCACGACTGGACGCATTGCCGTCCGGGGTCTCGCAGAACCTCCGTGATGCATCGCTTCTGCGCTTCGCCCTCCTGCCGCGCCCGCGTATCCCTCACTCCGTTCCCCGGGGGCAGAATAGGGTTGAACGCTTGATGCCATAGTGTCTGCGCAGCGGCTGCGAAGTACCCTAGGAAGCGCACAGCTCCGTCCAAGTGGATGCCCTGGAAGAGGCACCACATGCAAGCAAAGAAAGCCGCGTGGTAGCCCCTGCCAGTCAGCTTGTACCTGGCAGGAGAGTCATTGTGAAGCGCTCCAAGGAACACTTTACTGCGGCCACCGGGGGGGGCGGCGGCATCTGCATTTGCACAAGCCACACATACGATGGTTGAGTATATTTTATAATAGCATATATGCATATATATGTCATACCGTTTAGCATGAGAGAGCACTTTATATTAGCACATCTTGCACATAAATGGAGAAGGTAAGGGGGGGGGGGTACCATCAGTAGTTGGCGGTGCATCAGCAGCACTTGACGACGATGGCGCGGCACAGCGCCGGCCAAACGGAAGGGGTTCCTCCTGTGATTGCTTCATCGCAGCGAAGGTCTCCTTCAAGAAAATCCCAGTGTTGGGCGCTTCATGCGGCCCAGGCACCACAATCAGGATTTCAGAATTGGACGCTCCAGCTGCACAGTGCCTGTCAGCAAAGTGGCATGGTATCAGAGGGGATATATATTCAGTAAACGTTAGCCCTACAATCAAAACAAGGGGCATCAACACCACATGCACGCATGCATATACAGCCTTACCGCGGGACATTGGCTACCCGTGACACATACACAGTCGCGGAGTGATGCTTGAACTTGGTGAGCTGGACCCCGTCGATCCCAACGTCCATGATGAGGTTTGCCGCGTCGGCTATGGCTCCGTCAGTTGCCTCCTTCAACTGCCTCCCGAAGTCAGAGTTCAGGAACGCATTTTTGGACAGGTCCTGCCTGTACGGCTGGTTGGCGGCGGAGTCGGGGCGCCGCAGCATTCGCCACAGGATCTCTATGATGCCGAAGTCAAAGTAGATGCCATCTGGTTCCAGAATGATCTTCCTATTCTTGCAAACCTGAACGAAACGCGGGGCTTCGCACTCCATGCAGGAGGCGACGCCAAGCTCGTCGGCTGCGAGGTGCAGCCGTAACAACACAACATTTAGTCAGCCGAAAATGTGACAATAATAAGAGCATGCATTGCGAGCAATCTAATGGTGGGGAGTCGACGAGCAGGGGTGGGCAAGGATACTCACCGCTGTCGTGCAGTCTCCAACGGCCCTCTTGCGTGGAAAAGCTGTGCTCAGGGTCAGACATCATGTCGATGTCAGCGGGCGGCGGGTAAACATACTGCCCGCAGCTCCGACACCAATGCCTCTCGAATCGAGATATGTCGCTGTCGATGCCTAACGCCTTCAGCGACGCTGGCTCTGTCTTCGGAAACCTGTCGTTGCCTAGGGCGGTGTTTAGAATGTAGAGTATCTCTTCATACGCAGCGGTGGGCAGCTCGTAGTCGGCTTTGACGCCTAGAAGGTCGACAAGCACACCCCCGATGCTCGAGTTCTTGGGGGGCTTGCCAATCAGCTCGTGGCTGAAGCACTCGGGTAGCTCGCGGTCGTCATCGGGGTCCCTCGTACCATTGCCCACCTGATACCGGCAAAACACACGTCGTCAGTGTGGGCAGGAAAGGGCGGTGCAAGCCACGTAGGGTGCAAGCAGTTTCAGCGGGCAGTTGGATGATGATGAGCACTACGCCGAAGACGGGGCCTACCTCTTCGGCACCGCCTTCCTGCGTCGCTGCCTCGGGTTGTTGCCGTTGTTCTCCCTCCTGCTCCTCGTCTTCCTCCTCTGCTGGCTCCTCATCCGTCGTATCATCGTCGCTGCCGTTCAAGCTTGATAGAAACCCTGCCGGTTCGCCTTCTTGCAGTTCGTTGTCCTCCCAGAAATTGTCGTCCAGTAGCCTACCAGCACGATCCGGCTCGCCCATCGCACCCGCGTGAGCGGCCACAACCGGACCGCCCGGAACCGGTTCCTCCTCCCCGTTGCTACCGAGGTCGTTCCGGTTGCCGGCAACGTTGTCGACTTCCATAGGGGCGGGCGGCTCCTCCGAGCTGCCACCGTCCAAGGTAAACCATCGAGAAAATATTTGTTCGCGAACGACTGACAGTTGCATCACGCGTGTGCTGTAAAGGCGGCCACGGGGAAAGCACATAACAAGGCGATGTCATCTAGTGGTGGGTCGAAGGTTAAAGTGGCTGGGAGTTGAAGCAGTAGGCCAGCAAGAGGGCTTGGGGCGAGGCACAAGTGGGGCATTACCGTCCGTCGTGATGCCGCACCCTAACCTTGTCGTTGGGGAGCGTCGCAGTGATGACCAGCTCATTATGGTTTGACATGAACCGAACACCAACCCATCGGCCGACGTCATTCCTCTGGTCAGGAACGCTGCGATGGGCTGCCCGAGTTCGGGTTCGGCGCGGACGAGGGGGTGTCGGTGTCGCGGGGGGAGACGCAGGGGCGGACGGTTCGAGCGACGCTGCTGGCTCATCGAGCGCTTGCGACGGCGAAGAGCCTACTGTTTTTTTCATCTGAGAAAAGGGGCGGGAGGTGACCGTTACGTTGAGGGCTGTGCATTCATGCGTGCACTCCATACATCGCAGACCTACGTGTTAGCACTAACGGGCACTTGCCAGTAAGCGGGCTTGCTCTGCCGAGCAGGCAAGGTTCGCCGCAGATTTGAGATGGCGCTCTCTGAAGTGGCGGCTGGTCCCGCCGAGTGTCTTCTTGCACACACGGCACTGCACCCCAACGACCTTGCCATGTGCATCCTTGCTATGTTGAAAGATGGTCCTCGAACTGACTCCTCGCTGGCCGCCGCGAGGCATCGCACGAAGCCAGTCGCGGGTTACGCACGGTGAGCAGGTGGGAAAATGGGAATGAGCGGCACTTCCGTCGGACTTATATCACTACAAGCACTTCGTCAGAACCGGTACGGTACCGGTACTCGCGCCGCGTCAGCTTCTGGCCGACTAGCGCCGAGCGCCCTCGCGCGCCCGTGTAGCGGGTACTCGAGGGGCGAAAAGTGCGCAAGGGACTCATATCACGTACCGTTAGCGTACGGGTACTGCCATGGCAGTCATGGCTCGGCGCGGGTACTCGCGACCACCGCCGGATAGGCGGAGATAAGAGGATATAGGCGCGGTAAGGCGCGGGGTGATACAGAATACAGTAATCGTACAGTAAAATTGAGTACGGATACAGTACAAGTACCGTGTTAGTCGCGGTTAGGCGGACCCCGTTTCGACGAGTGCCGCAGAGCGCCCCGACTTGCCAGAGCTAGCCCATAGCGGCCGTGTCGGAGCAAAATCCGTGAGTGACGAGGATGACTACCTCACGGTGCCAGAACTACTGCAAGATGACCGGCGTCTGCCGGCCCAGGAGGAGTATCTATGGATGTGTTTCGGCGCCCACATGGCCGCACTTTTCGTGGCTCTTGACGAGCTGTTGCCTTACGTCCCTGCTGCAAATCAGGACTTCACCCCTACCTCGCGAGAGCTCGGAACCACGCCGAAGCCATCGACAAGGCGTTTCGCTTTCGTTTGGCCTTCCTATGGAGGCTTAATGAGGTCAAGCGTGTGCAAGGTGACCAAGGTTTTCTTGACGTGCTGCGAGCTCAGCACTTCCAACCTGCTTCTGAGGATCTGGGTTCTGCGATTTTGGGGGACCTCATGAGGGACTACGAGCGTCACGTCTTCGAGGCGACTGTGGCTAGCAGCGCCAAAGCAACCGCTACTGCTCGGGTGGCGGCAGCAGCTGCACGTCGCGGACGTGGACGAGGACGCGGCGGTGGACGCGGGCGTGGGCAAGAAGGTGAGCACGAGTGACGGTGTGGGGTGCCTTTCGTCGGAGCTGCTGGAGCTTTGCGAGGCCACCTTTCGGTGACCGCCGCAAAGCGCACCTTTGCAGCTCAACGGCGGGATGAGCGCCCTGTGTCCGGACATGACCCCCCCACCTTAAAGACTTCATTTAGACCTTTCTCGGTGCGGCGC
>VCJN01001102.1:0-13673 GCA_006384855.1 Tetraselmis striata | reverse complement strand
GGGGGGGGGGGGGCTCGCTGACGAGGAGCCACCTCCCGCCGCCCCGCTGCCGGCCCCGCTGCCCCACGCCCCGCCCGACGAAACCCAGAACCCCAAGCCCAAGCCCGCAAGCAAGCCCCAAGATCGGCAAGCTCCACGAATGACGGCGCGACCCGCCGTCTTATCGCCCCTCCCCGCGTGTCTACGTTCCAGTGCCACAGAGTGCGAAAACAATGGCGCGAGTGGCGACAAATTGGGGCGAGCGGGCGCTTGCCGCGGTGGATTCGGGAGGGCGTGCCATTGCCGTTCACCGCCGGACCGCCCCCGCCCCCATTCCACCGCGGCGTCTTCCTACAAGACGCTACGGACGCGTGGCTCCGATGGTGGACCGAGGAGAGCTCAAGACTAGTCCGAGTCGGCGCCCTAGAACCTGGGGTTTCGAGTCGTTATGTGTCGCATGTTTTTTTGATTCCGATGCCAGCCAGCAACAAGTGGCACGCCTTGTAATCAACCATTACTGCGCGGTCTACATCAATCATGCGGTTCGAGACCAGGGTTTGTGACTAACTGGATAAAAGCCATCTAGTGACTAACTATTTAGTCCAAGTAGTTAGTTGGTTAGTTGGTTAGTTAGTTAGTCGGCTTTGCTACTTAGCTTGGAGAGTTAGGACTAAGCAACGGATAGGACTAACATACCTTAATTAGCCGTGGACTAGACAAGAGGATAAGCAGCTTTATGACGAGAATTTGGGTGGAAGGAAAGTCGTGGGATTGTTTACAATTGTAACGCTACGGCGAGCCAAGCCACAAGTTGAGCAATGTCCCTATGTAGGCTGAAACTATTCCAATTGGATCATCGCTAATGGCACCTCCTTCCATCTCCTCAAAGCATCCAAAGCGATCTCCCTTGCCCAATGCAATCGGACAAGAGGGCAGATGTCACGCAGTCTCACTATAATTTCAGGGACAATATCGTCACCATTATAGATACTAAAGATGTCATCTGAATAGTACTCTCTCAATAGGTTGGAGACGTAGCCAGGCACCTCAACATTCTTGCTGATAGACACTATGTTTGACAGACACTCTGCCCCCACACGGTTTGGGCGGGGGATTCTACGGGATTGAGTCAGCATGCATGCTAGAGAGAACACTCGTTCGCACTCAATCTAGGACGCAAGCTGAGATGGTACAATCCGCGCAAGGCGAGCCACGACTACGTATACCAGACAATAGTCCTTGCACCACGCCAACAGAGGGAGGAAGTTTGCTTACCCGGCAGGTGTTCCAGCGGTACGAGAGCTGCCGCCCGCACTACCGCTGGCGGGATCCGTTCAGCTCACGGCGCAAGGACCAGGCACTCCGCCATCGGGCGTCTGTGGCTCTGCCGAGCCTGGTGCAAAACCCATGGCGAGGCGAGTAAAGGGACAGTGCGGGGCTGCCGCGGAGTGGCGCCACACTACCACATGACAACAAAAAACGCGGTGGGCCGGCCGGCTGCTTGTGTGCAAGTGGTAGCCTACTCAATTTTCACACGCTCGGCGGGCGGAACTTCCAAGAATCGACTAGTCGCTATACCGGTACCCGGTACCGTACCGTAGTAGCGACTAATTGCTAGTTCGCTACTAACGGATGGAGTGATGGCGGAATCGTCAAGTACTTTATATCAGTACTGCTTTCCCAATTAGTGCCCCCATCTAGCTCAGTTTCTGAACCCATCTAGTGACTAACTAACTAACTAGCTAGCCAGTTAGTCACAGTTAGGACTATATCGCCGGTTCGTCACAACGATGTTCGAGACACTCCGGCGCTTGAGACACCTGCTAGCGTGTCGAGGCGGCTGGGGGTTTATTTTCGACCTCCATGACGGCTACTACGCCCTAGGGCTGAGGGAAGACGTCCAAGACTTCACAATCAACGTTCGCCGCACCCAATGGCGCTTCGCCGCGTTTCCCATGGGGTGGTCCCTCAGTCCGTACTACTGATGCACCCTAATCGGTGTCATGGTTCGGTGCCTTCGGCAACCGGACTTTGCGGCCTACGCCGGGTCCTCCCGATCCTCGCTACGACGCCTACGTCGGCACAAGGCGTCCTAGCTCCGTCCCACGATATGGCGTTGCGTTTACGCGCGGTGGTCGATCAACTATGGGGGTTGCTCGGCCTATCCTGCCACCCGATCAAGGCCCACCCCGAGTCTACCCATCACCTCTAGCACCTAGGGTTGGCGATCGACTTCGAGGCGATGCGCTTCTCCGCTCGAAAAGCTCCAGCGGCCGGCAACGCTGGCCCGCGACCTTCTCTGCTGCGCCGCACGTCGCTGCCGCCGCGTGCTTGCGAGCCCGCTCGCGGCGCTGGCGGGAAATTGGCAGTTTTTTTACCTCGCAACCCCGCCGGCGCGCTTCTATCTTCGCGAGGCGCACGGCGTCCTGGGCTCCAGCTCGGCGTGGAGCGCGGATGTGAAGCTGACGCGGCAACTGATCCCCGACCTTGAGACAGTTGTGGGGCGATGTGCCGACTCGGCACAATGGCGCCCTATTTTACGGCCCGTGGAGTCGTGCTACATGTACACCGTGCCATGTACATGTGCGGTGCCGAACCAACGCACGGAGGCGCGCGGGTTTAGGTACGAGGACGACCGGCGGCATTACATGATGTGCAGTGATTTAAAAGCGGTACATCTCGCGATACATGCCTTTCTCCTTCACATGGTCGGCCGCAAAATATCGTTGCACGAGGATAGCGGCACGAGCAGCAGTGAGCGTCGCGGTGCTGAACATGGGTAAGTCTACATGCGCCGGTGGGACCGGGCAGCGGCGGTGTTGGTGGTCATGCCGAGGGGCAACAGCCCGGGGAAAGAAGGTATTGGCCACCCCACCTCCGCCACCAACGCTCCCCTCTCCGCCTCCCACTCTGCGCGCTCCTCCATGTGTTGCTCGTGCAGCTCCTGTAGCAGCAACGTGCTCCCCCCGCCGCCGCCGCCGTCCCCGCCCCCCTGCGCCTGCATCTCCTCTCGCGGCTGCCCCAGCTCCTCCGTTTGTGGTGCAGCGACCGCAGCTCGGCCTCTGCCAGCTTGCCTTTCTCCTGCGTGAGCCCCATCAGCTGCGCCACCTGCCAAGGCTGTCCGGTACGCTGTGCTCACCTTTCTGCTCTCGGAGCTGCGGGGTCGACGGGTGCTGCTCGCTGATGACAACATAGGGTGGTCCACATCCTCGCCAACATCACCTCCCGCTCCCACGACCGAGCTGCTACTAAAGCTATGGTTCATCCTTGACACAACGACATCTCCATCCGTGCGCGCTACATCGGCGAACCTCTGGGCTGGCCGCCTCATCCGCGAGATCGACTACCACGACTGGGCGCTCAACCTACGCCACTTCGACCACCTCGACACTATCTGGGGGCATCACGCCATTGACCGCTTCCCGACCATGGAAAACGCGCGGCTCCCGCGCTACAACTCCCGCTGGCGCGATCCATGCAGTGAGGCCATCGATAGTCTGCGCCTTTCCGACGGCGCGTGGCGCGCGAGCACAACTTGTGCAACCCTCCATGGGGCCTCATCGACGACCTCGTCATCAAACTCCACACCTCCGGCGCGGCGGCCACCGTCATCATGACCTACTGGCCCGACTGGAGCTGGCGCCAATGTCTCTCGGAAATGGCATCCGAAGTGGTAATTTTCCTGCCTTCCCCGAACCTCTTCGCGTCCGGCCGCCTCGGCGTGCGCGGTGGCATCGGTCCTCCAAAGTGGCCCGTGGATGCCTTTTGGCTCCCCCTCCGGGCCCGGTGCCCGGCCCCGGTTTCTTAACCGCCTCTCCTCTGCCCCTCAGGCCGGCCGGTGCCCTCCTTCGCCGTGCCCCAAGATGATCGAGCTCGGCAAACCACACAACTCCCTCCCTTTGAAATGTTTACTACCAGTAGTTGGGGTTTCCTTCCGCCTGGCGCGCGCTGCGCGCGTTCGGCTGCGACACGCTACACAAATGTGGCGCGCATGCAACGCACGTAGCTACACACCGTACTGAGACCGCGGTAGTACGGATGTGCTTCAACACCCACAATTTGACAAAGAAAAACTACCGTACATCAAACGAGCACGGTCGACTCCACTCGAAGTCAAGCATGACGTTGTGAGTCAATCCCACTCGAAGTAGAATTTTTATTAAAACTAGCGGGTTATCTGCTATCGTCCTTATCTTGCATCTTCACGCCCCTTCCGACCTTTCCGATTGTCCTTGTATGGTGATTTTCTGATACCGCCTCCTGCAGCTAGCTCATGTAATTAATCTTCACGCCCCGCCTACCACGTTCACCAACCGACGCGCCTTTTCGGCAAACCACATAGCCCCCTCCATTTAAAACAATATACCTTCAGCAGCTAGCACAGTCTAGAATAGAATAGAACAGATTAGTAGTAGCAGAATAGAATGAAGTAAAAACATGGAATGAAATAGAATAGAAACGAGATAAGGCTGGCAAAACACGGCCAGGCACCGCCGACCGTTTTAAATTGTTTGTCACCTACGCGCTAGTATACATGTATATCATCATCATCATGAGTGTGCTTGTACGTTTGCTGGCGTATCAATACGGAAACTGACTACGCGAAAACGAGTTCCTTTTTGAACTATTCATTGAGTATTTGGGTGAGCCTTGATGAGCAGCAGATCGATCATGTGTCGCTCCTAGTCGCACATGTACTGCTGGTAATCATCAGTGCTGGCGGACAGGAAGACAATGGCAACAACGTACCTGACATCACAATGGCCGCCGGGCGCCTGATGCTCATATCGTCAATTTTTTTTACGTTACTGATGTTTAGATCCAGACATTGTTTGTATGCGCCACGACTTTACTATCTGTCGATCTATCCCGACACAACCTTCTCCGCCTCAATTGCTGTGGCAAACCAGGCGCCATATTCAGCATCATATCCAGCTCCAAATTCAGCAACGTCGTGAAATCCAATCAAAGCGCCATTCCCGTGTATACTACATCCGTTTGTGTTTAAGGCCATGATGGGCAAACAATGTTGGTTTTGGCGCTTCCACTGAGCTACAAAGCTCCCCGGTCTATGGGCAAGAACTATGTCCCTTTTCTTACATCAGTGCTTTAGCATGTACGCACTAAAATCAGAACTAAAGCAATTGTGAAAGGTTGCCAGCAAAAGAGAGATATAAGCCTGAAACCAAGGGTCCAGCAGGCGAGGGAGCCAAGAACCAAGGAAGAGCCATGAGAACCAGAAAGTCACTAAGTCGCCAAGGAACAAAAGGGTCCAGGGAAGCACTGAAAGCCAAGAAACGACCAGGAAAAACCCGAAAGGGAAACAGGAAAACCAAAGGGTACCACCGCCCAGGGGTGGGCCATCAGCGGCGGCGAGGGCGCTTGCAGACGATGACCCGGATCATAGCAACACAGGCTGACGAGCGACGCGACGCACGCGCAGGAACACCATCACGTGCCGCACCCGCCGCCGCGACCCCGCCAAGAAATTTCTCTTTCTTTGTTTTCCAATTGAAAAACACAAAGGGACAACACCGTGGATCAAGAATTGCCAGCGGTAAATATGTAGTCCGGGTTGATTCAAGTGCGAAAACGGCTCTTAGATATTCAATAACTGCTTATTGCCCAACAACTGTATACACTCTGCATATAGGCATATGCAGAGTGTATACAGTTGTTGGGCAATAAGCAGTTATTGAATATCCAAAAAAATAGACACAAATCATTGGCAACATCGACAGAATACATATACATTCGTAGGTATGCTTATGCAGGAATGTCACCCTCCGTGTGCGTTGTTGCGGAATGTCTTTCGGATCCGCAAGGCTTGCAGGTACACATTGGCATATACAATTTCACGCTTGGACGAAGAAGGCCCCCAAGCGCATGGCTGTACACGCCTCAGGCAAAATGCGAAAGGCGGGCAAGCATGCAGCTAGCCCAGATCAAGGGAACCACACGCCACGGTGAAATCCAGCCTTCCCGGGTGCCGGCTGTTGCACACATCTGACTCATCCGAATCAGCAGCATACAACGCTTGCCGCGTGGTTGTCTCATCACAGACGCAGCCCGCATACATGGCAAGCTCCCTTGCCCAATCCACACCCAACGCTGTTGTGTTTTCTGGTTGCCACGCCTCACAGTCCTCAGTGAGCCCCCCTAATACCATAATTACCACCTCTTTCCGGCGCCCGGCGTGAAGAATTTGAGACAGAGAGGCTCTCATCAGTGCCTGGGCAACACCCCATTCCGTCGCCACCACGGGTCCGACATAGTCACACTCCTGCAGGTTGTGCATGCAAGGCAATGCGGGAAGACCGCGCAGGTCCGTGCATTCGTCAGCCACCACAGTGTCAGCTGCAGAGGGTCCATACTCTGTGTGAGCGCCTCGCGGGGTTTAAGAGCAGAAGCATGTGACTCCAGGGTAGGTCTACAGTACAAACCTCCCTGGAATGTGACAAGCTGTAGCCCTGTAGTCTACCATCGGCGTCTCGTGCCTGGAAGCTTGTGCCGGGTATGTGACCCATCCATTCTTCCAGAAGAAGGCTCCTGCGCATTTAGGACTAACAGTAAAATGACGGCCAGGCAACGTATACGCGGCGCGGCGCATTACAATGAATGTCATGTTTCAATTCGCAGGTGTGCATAAGGGGTGCGATAAAATGAGGAGCTCTGACATGACGTACTAGGAGCTAATGGATGACCAGCCGGCCGCACCTGTCGCCGCCAAACACCTCGGCATCCAGTGTCAAGACATCCGGAATGGCCTCAGGCTGCAGGGGCTCAATGGTGAAACACTCCGTGCTCGCATCCTGACCGCGGGCTCCTATATGTGCCCATGCTTCTGCCGCGCCCGCATCCACAATCCGCATCCTATGCACGAGGGCGCAGTCCTTGAAGCCGAGCTTGCTGTACACTGCGCATGTGACAACCATGTGGGGAGTCAGCAAGAAGCGCGATATCGCAGCTGAAAGCCGGGTGGCAGGGAAGGGGCTGCCTGGCCACTGATATCGTTTCCCGGCTTCGGGAGTGCGGTTGCAGTTGTCATAAATTGATGCGGTGGTGATGTAATGGG
Source organism: Tetraselmis striata (assembly GCA_006384855.1). Classification (NCBI taxonomy): domain Eukaryota; kingdom Viridiplantae; phylum Chlorophyta; class Chlorodendrophyceae; order Chlorodendrales; family Chlorodendraceae; genus Tetraselmis; species Tetraselmis striata. The sequence goes on along the minus strand of VCJN01001102.1, from coordinate 6,619 downwards.
GTTGGTAAGGTAAGCCGTAAAGTCGGCAATGTGTGCCGTGCACACTCATTATGAAAAGTACAGGGCACTAGGAGCAACAGGACAAGGCATTGGTGGAGAGTCTGATGCGCACACACCAGGCTTGCCCATGGAAGAAGCATCCAGCAGCACGCACTCGCAGTTGTGACGGGCCTTCAGGAAGCGAATACCATAGCTGAGCAGCATGTGAGCCAGCCCTTTGCGCCGATAGTCCGGGTGCACCACGACATTGCCGAGCCAACCAAACCTCCCCGCTGCCGCTGATGCTACCTGCTCGCAGCTGGCGTACGGGACCGCGGACACAAGGCCTACCATACAATCGCGATGAAAGACGCCGTAGACGTCATCCTTGCGGTAGCGCATGATCATGGACCAGTCCTGTGTGCTAGTGTCAAAATGGACCGAGCGCAGGAGCTGCTCGCAGGCTTCGAGGTCAGCATGGCCTGCAGCAACGGGCCAGAGTGTGAAGTTGGACGGGGCTTGTCAATGCCTTATGACCGGAAGGCATGGTATGATGCGATTTGTCATTTAAATATCTCACCTACTGGCCTGGCAATGTACCCGCACGCGTCCGGCTCTCCGGTCATAAGGCATAGCTGCCCCTCCGTCAGCTCCTCCTCCAGCCCCTCTAATGTGTCCGCTGAAACCCTTCGCTGCTTGCGCTGTCCTGGTACTGCTGCGCAACGCGTTGGCCGTGTGCCATGGCGCAGCGGCGTCCGCACGCCGCTGACAGCGAGACCGTGCCGCGCAGAAGCGGGGGCCCGATTGCCAGCTCCCGGCGGTAGCGCCTCGGGCGACGGTGGGAACCGGAGAAGCCGCATTGCCGCCAGAACACGTGCGAGAAAGGCGTGAGCTGTCGCAACTGTGTGTCACCACCGTGCAGAACGTGCCAACGTGGCGACCGTTCCAGAGTCGCGCCAGGCAGGAGAAGTGTCAAGCGGTCCGAGCACGCTACGCGGTGATGCGCGGGCGTGCTTGGCGGATTCGCGAGAAATACGCATCATCGATCAGCACGACAGAGAAGTATTATAGGACGAAAGAAAAAATAATTATTGCGGACGCCAGGTTTCTATCTCGTCTTTGGTGGGGGGGGGGCGGGGGCGGGAGGGGGGGATATCCTGCGGAGATATCGTCTTTTGGTTTCGGAGCATCGAAACTCGCGGCGTCCTCCAGCAGCATTCCTACTTTGCCCCCCTATTATTTAGCTTCCTTTAGCGCCCGCGCGTCGTTTAGCGTCATCCGCCTCATCAGCACCAAATACCCGCCCTGCAACAAATAGGTCGTGGTGGAAGGATCAAGGATAACCGTAGTTATAACGGGTAGTCCTCGCTGCCTGTAGCGACTTCTCGACATTATTTGGTTTGGACACCACCTGGACCCGCGCCCCCCGAGGCCCGCAGGGTTCTGGCGGGCGACGACGGCACAGCAGTAATTTATGTCGCCACCCTGCCGCGCGGCGGTAGGTCTCGCAGCTTTACAATCGCGGCTGATTGCCATACTTTCCCAACTAAATAACCAGGCAAGCAGTAATTGTCCGGCAGCGAGGTCTAGATAGCGGCGCCTACTTTGCATATACAGGTACTCACCGTACCACGAGCGCACGTCCTGTGCAGAGGCCGACACCGCCCAGCCTGGCTGCCCTGATGGCTGCGAGCCGCCCTTGTGTGCGGAGCGGCCTGCCCGCGGCGGGCGGCGCCCGTTTGCCGGAACCGCGTCGTCAGCCTGCCGCCGCTGGTGCGAGGGGGGGAGGCTGCCCACGGCGCCGCCTGTGGTCCATGCGCGAGAGCCAGCACGGTCCGGTGTGCAAGGACTCTGCTGCGTGCTTCCTGGACGAGGGCGAGGGCGAGGAGGGCGAAGCGTCCGAAGGTCTGTCGAGCCTGCTGTCGCTGTCTCTGAGGGTGTCTTGTCAAGATTTGAACACAGCGCACGCGGGTGCTGGGGGATGAGGGATTGGAAGGACTTGGGGGGAGGGGTTGGAGGTACTTGAGGGACATGGAGACCTTGAGCCAGCAAGTTGCATCTCAGCCCCACTGACACAGGCGGCCCGAGCGCCTCAGGACACGAACCCGCATCGTCCAAACATGGGCAGCAGTCTTCACCTGCACGCCACCACATGACAAATGGAGACAAGGAGAAGCTGCCGCTCAGGATATGGTACGAGATGACCACGGAAGATTTTCGCATGATGAAAGATTCCGGGGTGGATCCGATTGCCATCCTGCCGGTACTCCCCCCCCCCCCCCCCCCTCCCCCCCCCCCGCAAGCTGCAGCCCTTGCCTGCGCCTCAATGCCAGCCACGGCACTGCTGACTAGGATGCCGTACGTGCTGCGCCATCAGGTGTCGGCCATTGAGCAGCATGGTCCGCATCTGCCATGCTCCGTGGACATGCACATTAACCAGGGGATCCTGAAGCGCGCGCTTGAGCTGGCGGACCCTGCGCTGCCGCTCACGGTGCTGCCAATGCAGCCGATAGGGAAATCGGACGAGCACACCGCCTTCCCAGGCACGCTGTCGCTCAGCGCCCAGACGCTCACCAGGTGCGATCCGCCGGCCTCTTGCTTGCAGCCAGGCAAGCCACTGGCCGGCCTGCTGGTGTTCCCACAAGTATCTGACTGGCAGCACACTACTGCCGCCGTGCCGCCCATGGCAGTTTGTGGCTGGACATCGGCGAGTCGGTCCACCGCGCCGGCATTCGTAAGATGGTAATCTTCAACAGCCATGGCGGGCAGCCGCAGATAATGGACATCGTAGCGCGGGAGCTGCGCGTGCGGCATGGCATGCTGGTGGTGGTGCTCAGCTGGTTTGGCTTTGGCCTTCCCCGGGGCATTGTGTCCGCTCACGAGCAGCTGCATGGCATCCACGGGGGCGAGATCGAGACGTCGATGATGATGCACCTGCAGCCAGACCTCGTCCGCCCACACCTCGCTGCCAACTTTGAGGCGAGCTCGGTGGAGCTTGCGGAGCGCTTCCAGCACCTGTTGCCCGAGGGTGGCGTTGGGTTTGGCTGGATGTCGCACGATCTGCACCCCTCTGGTGCGCTGCTGCGGTGCCTCACGGACCCGTGCCTGTCTCGTATCCCGCTTAGCTTGCAGCAGACGCTGGCGTCCTGTCAAAAAGCTGCGCGTTGCCTGGTGCTGCACTGCAGGCGCCACGGGTAACGCTGCCGCAGCCACGCCCGAGAAGGGTGAAGCACTCGTGGAGCATGCAGCAGCCAAGCTGTCGGAGCTTCTGGCGGAGGTGGACGCCTTTCCTATGGCCTTCTTCAGACCTGCTGCGGATGCAGGCGGCTGGACTGCCCCTCCTGCTGATCCTGTTGGCGGTGCAGAGGAGGCGCTCACGGCTGGCGAGCCTCAAGCAGCGCAGCAGTAGAGCTCATGTTTGCCTCCCCTCTTCTTGTACGATTATGCGCTTGTATGTCTACTGTACTTGTAGCAAAGGCCACTCAACAACGGTCACTGACGGAGCCACTCTACTGCTGACCGCCGGGTTGCGGCTCTTCCATGTTCACTGTGTGAAAGTCGTGGCAAGGCCACTTGAGATGAAGCGTTGACATGCCACATCATCTGTACTGTATTGAGAAACGTTGCTAGGAACTTTACGTTTGCTTCATTGGCTATTACATCACCGGAATGCCAGCTTGGGTGCTGGCGTGGGCATGACAGGTGGAATTCGGACACTTTTCTGGGTGCCTGCTATCTTACAAGTGGCCTTGGTGCAGCCTCCGCATAACATATGGCCGCGAAATGCAGCACTTTTGTACTACAGCCTCCTTGCTCCCGAACGCTGGGAGACGGGTCAACGCGAGCAGAGGTTAGCGTCCGTGGTAGCTGGACAGTAGTGACGGATATTTGCGCAAGGAGACAAGCGCCCTTGAAGATCATAACTACTGTACATGGACAAGCCACAGAGGATGGTCCCAGCACTGAAACCGCGTAACGAATCCAGCACAGTGTAACAGATTCACCAGCTTAAAAGGATTAGTGCAGACTTCCCCAGGATCTTGTGTTTTCACACGGCCCGCCGTCGTCCTTTACTCGATGCGTGATAATATCCTACGTGTAGGTGACGCCATGGCGCGTGCAACGATCTTGACCGTGACTCAACAATGCCCTGCGCGCTACATCATTTGCCGGCGAAAATCGAGTTGCTCAGTATAACCAAGGTAAAACAGAACGCGTTGTCCAGCACAACCAAGCGGAGGGTAGTACTATAGTAGTAACAAGCTCTGGCGACCCACAATCTGCGAAGTCTCAGCTGACACAACACAGCTAGAGGTCGCTGCCCCCCCCCCCCCCCCCCCCCCTCCAGTATATCTACCACGGCGCTGCAGGGGTAAGCCGCGAGTGGCGAGGCGTCATGGCGGCGGCACCCGGCTCGCCGCCTTGCAGCCGCTGCCTCGCTACCCTGGGGGCGGCCTGCTCCAGTGTGGCGCCAAGCCACTATGAGCTTGCTGCCGCCGCCTACTACTCGGGCGTGCCGAACTGGAAACGCAGGAAGCAAGTTGTGCCAGGTGGGCTGCGTCTCCTGGAGGTGAAGGCCGTCGAGGACAGGTGAGCCCCCTGGAGCGGGGGGAGCGTGGGTGGCAGCAGAGATGCCACTCGGCGCCGCGACGCGGGATTGTCATCCCCATGCGCGACCCCGAAATTGCGCTCTTTGCGGTCGTGCCCCTTTGAGCCGCACCCCCTACGCGCCAACCAAACGATTCAGTTCCCATTTAACTTGCTCATCACGGATCGAGGTAGCCGTTCGTGGCAGGAGGCACTGACGGCATGCGCACATTTGCTCGCAGGCTTACAGGACTACGCGTGCTGCTTTTCATTGGCGAGGAGCAGGCGGTGCCTGAGGGCGGGGGCAGCTGCCCGGAATGCGGCGCTCCCTTGCCGGAGCGTCTGGCTCCCGCGGTCTTCGCGTTCCGTGGCACGCGAGCCACGCATCGCGGAAACCTCGCGGCCGACTACGGCATCCTGCGCCACAACCGACGGGGCCAGGAGCTCGCCATCGCTGAGGAGGCGCGTGCTGTGGTGGCGGACCTGATGCTGCAGCTGCAGGCAGACAGTCCAGGGACACGGCACGCGTGGTTTGCCTGCGGCCACAGCCTGGGAGGCTTCCTGGCCACCACCATCACCATCTGCCTGCCAGAGATCCACCAGTGCGTCGTCTTTGAGGCGCCCGGTTGCCCAAAGCTGTACCTTTCGCAAGCAGAGACACGAGGCAGCCACGAGTACTGGCGGGAAAAGATAACCTGCTACGTCACGCTGCCCAACCCCATCAACATGCACCACAAACACATCGGCCGCGTGGTCAGGGTTGAGCTTGACCTGATGGACAGTATCGACAGTGGCCATGTCGTTAAGTGCCTCGCCGCCTCCATGTTCCGTTGGCTGAACTGGCTCAGCCTGCTGCTCATCATGTTCATCTTTGTGGAGCTCATGCTCGGGCTGTCACTGTACAGCAGCATCACACGCTTGTGCGCGGTGCTGGATGGCGCGGCTTTCTCCAAATGGGCGCCCATACAGGACCACTTTATGCCGCACATATGCATGGCAGGGCTGGGAGAGATCACGCTGATGAACCTGCTGTCAGCTGCCACTCTGAGCTTCAAGGGCACGACCGCCTTCCTGGCCACTCGGATCGGGACAACCGTTCCATTCCAGCTGTCCGCGCACAAGCTGAGCAACATAATCCGCTCTTTCTGCCCGCACACGGGCGCCCCAAAGAGGTGCATAGAGATGGCCTCCTGGCCGCAGATGAAGTGCATGAAGCGCTGCATGAGTCGCGACCTTTGGCTCATCATTTGGGAGCTGTTCATCCCGAGTCCTTCCTCTGAAAGCATCTGGCATCTTTTTGACCGGCAGCGCCTCCTCAACAGCCGCGTGGCCCTGTTGCCTGGCTACAAGGAGCTCACACCTGGCGCGACATCCCAGCACAGCATGGGCGAATGACGACCTGCAAGGATCACCGCTAGAACACACTTCGACCAAGGTGTGTCAAGGGGAGCGTTGCCGTTGATAGGAGATGAGTGTATGAGATGAGTGCTACGGGTACTTCAACGTGATGTTATTTGTAGATGGGACGGTGCCGCTGCGATCGCGGTCATTCGCATGTCGATAGTGCATGACGAGGCCGCCGCTGATTGTGTTGGCATGCCGCATGATGTGAGACTACCTGTAGAATCAGATTCATGAAATAAACGGGATGTAAGCACACATTCCCTTTATATTGTGGCGGGGATGGATGGCTCCACTGGGGTGCGGGCCCCACGCAGTGGCAATACGTCCCGCCTGTCTAACAGATCCGAGCACAGCCTGAATTGTGTTGCTCCTCCTACTACTGCTACTGCTCGCTCGCGTCCATCAACCCGCCATCCGTCTCCTTGGCTGTCGTTGGTGGGCCTGGCCATGTGTGCCGTTCTGGGCTTCTCCTGGAGTGAGGGTCGCTCCTACTACTCGAAGCTCCCTGTCAACTGTGAAAAACTCAGGTGTTGGGATTACCCCGACTCACTGGAATAGCTCTGCGCGTTAAAAACACTGCAGTGCTGCCGTTTACGGCTCCGTGTGGTTACGCCTGGGTTTAAGAGTCTGAGCTGTTTGTGGAGCCAAT
>VCJN01001101.1:0-13126 GCA_006384855.1 Tetraselmis striata | reverse complement strand
CACCCTTGCCACCACCATTCACTACCTCGCCGGGCCGCCCCGACTGCAGATCCGTTGCTTTCACAAGTACCGAGCCTTTCCACTTGCTTTTGTTGCGCCTAACATTTGGCTTGATGTGCATTCGTTTGCGGCCGAGTAGGTCAAGCGTGGGATCTAGCCCATCTTGCCAACGTCTTTAACGGTCAACCGCTAGGTAACGCCCGATGGCCGCACCTCGTCTTACTTCGCCCATCTCCGCCCACCTCGCTTGCTAGGAGCAAGTTCAACGCCTCGACCCTGCACATGCCATCTCGGTTACTATCTCTCTTCGCGTTGACCGGCTGTGGTACCGACCAGTCGATTGATATATACCGATCGCGCTGCCGCACGTCAGCAAGTTGCGGCCCCTCGGCTGCACGGCCTCATGACATCCAGGATCAGGTCGTTCTTCATATCGCCATCGATAGATGCTGCGGCCGGCGAAACAGCGTCGTCTCACCCCGGTCAACAGCAGAATACGGAAACCCCGGCAACGGAAGCGCAACACGTGTGAGAGGTCTCATCCCCTTTGCTGAGCTGACAAAACAAATGAATAACGGAAGCTTCTTGCATGTTAGCAGGTTTCATATTATGAATGTGAATTTGTAACGTATATAGACAAGGTTATTTGTTATATAAGTAATCATGTATCTATCCTATGGATGGAAGCATGTGTCCATCCTATTGATCATGGACGCATGATTGCGTGCATATCCTGTGGATGAAAGCATGTGTCCATCCAATGGATGGAAGCATGTGTCCATCCTGTGGATGGACGCATGTGTCCATCATGTGGATGGATGCATGAATCCATCCGATGGATGGACGCAATCGTCCTAATCTATTTGATCGACATGTGCGCCTTTCTTTTGATGAAAAAATAAGCCAATCCGTAGGGGCGAAAAGGGGCAAATAAAGGGCAATGCATATTTTCTGTCTGGTACGTAGTAAGGGCTGATTTGATTAAGTTAGATGGGCCACTGCATGCGTAGTCGGCGTAGTACATTATCACCTTTTTCGAAGTCGTGACTATGAGTACCGGGGCGGTACCGGTACATGTGTCCATCCTATGGATGGGCGCAAGCGTCCATCATGTGGATGGGCGCATGCATCCATCCTATGGATGGGCACAAGCGTCCATCCAATGGATAGACCATCGCGTAGTCAGCGTAGTACAGTGTCCCATTAATTTGCAAGCACTCGCTAGTATAGCGCGAGTAGTACCGGCACCGGTTCATGCGTCCATCCTTTGGATGGGCGCATGCGTCCATATCCACAACCAACATGCGTACATCCTATGGATGATGGGCCAACGCGTAGTCAGCGTTGCACATTATCACTTTTCTTTTTCCTTACATCAGTTCGTTAACATAAGCGCACTAAAAACAGTACTAAAAGCAATTGTGAAAGGTTGCCAGCAAAAGAAAGATATAAGCATGAATCCAAGGGTCAAACAGAGGCTAGGGAGCCTAGAACCAAGGAAGAGCCACGCGAATTAGGAAGCCACCAAGTCAACAAGGAACCAAAGGGTCCATGGAAACACCGTAAGCCAATGGGGACCACCGCCCAAGGGTGGGCCATTAGCCGCGGCGAGTGCGCTTGCAGCCGATGACCAAGGTCATAGCAACTGTAATTACTCGTGGCAGTACTTGGTGAATATGGCTCTACTCGTAGCGTTTGGCGAATTGAGTTGATTGCAGAATATAACTTCTTACAATATGCCGGCGGCATTGGATAATTACTTCCCTCGCGGTCCTTCCGCCCCGACCTCATGCTTCCTTCGTGGTCAATCCGTTCAGGCACTTCGGAACTTTGTCGCCAGCCAACCTGATGAGTTCCGCCGTCACCTGTCGCGCACACGGCGGGGGCCGTTGCAGCGGGTCTCGGCTTGCGTGCATGGTACCCTGGGCGGCATTCTCTCTGCCGGTGTGCAGATGGCCAAGTCTCATGCGTGGGCTCAAGCCCATTATGCGTCTTCTCATGTTGCTGCTTCCACCTCGCAGTCGTTGTAGAGGACCTTTCTGATTGTCCTTTTTTTGGGTAATTTCCTGGTATCGCCTTCTGCTGCTAGCTCATGTAAATATATTTATCCTGTAGCGGTCCGACTCGGCACCGCGACAGCTGGTATCATGATAATTAAGGAGTAATAACGCGTACTGTATGTTACAAGAAATATTAATGGCGTCTAGTTGTGGCCGTACGAGTAATAATACGTGTGAAATATCGGTGCAGCAGTACAAGTACAATTACTTGGCTATAATATCGGCGTCGCAGATTCTGTGGTGGCACTAGGGTAGTCGCTTGGCGTAACCCTAACATTCCCACCCCTCTGAAAAATCCAGAACGGGACGAACTGGAAAGTGTCTGTTCGCGTCGCCGAAGGCTTGGCGCAGATGTCGGTTGGCGATAGAGGCGTGATATAGCAGCAACAACAGGAGCAGCAGGTGTCAACGCTCCGGGATGGACTCTGGAAAATGCGACGGGTGGCGCGCTCGCAGGTTAGCGTAGTTCTTTGAGCGTAGCGTGTCTTGCAGATGTCGACTCGCCCTTGCGACGTCGTGTAGCGCCTCGACACGTCGCAGCGCGCTGTATGGCTCTCAGCTGTCATGACTTGAGTCGTAGCTTAGCCAACGCACCAGAAAGACGAGGCAGAGTCCCGGCTTGAACATATCCTCGCGGCGCTCGATAGAGAAGTCGAGCACGCGTTCAACGACGAACTCGTCAACGGGGGGCTCCACACTGGACGGAATTGCCTCGGGCTGTGTGTCTGGGTTTACGCACCGGCGTAGTCGACTGATGTGAAATACATTGTGGCAGTCGAACGTTGGCGGCAGGCGCAGACGATACGCCTGGGTGGAGATCTTGGCCGTGACCGGGTACGGGCCGATGTAGCGCTGTCGGAACTTGCGTGTCGACTGGTTGCGTATGAGCAGGTGCTCCGTCGAGAGCCACACTTTGTCTCCTTCTGCGATCTCAGCATGGCTGGTTTTGCTGTCGGCATAGACCTTTTGATATTCATCAACAAGCTTCAATTGCTCAGAAATCCACATGTGAATATCCTGAATATTTGCAATTGATGTGTTGCGTGCATCTTGGTTGGCAGTAGCAATCAGATCAGGTGGTGTGAGTGGCATCATGCCATAAATGGCTTCAAAAGGGGCATAATGTGTTGCTGAATGGACTGAATTGTTGTAAGAAAATTCAGCAAGAGCCAAATGACTTAACCAAGAGTCATGTTGCTTGTAAATAAACGCACGTAATATTTGCTCAATAGTTCCGTTCCGTTCCGTTCCGTTCTGTGGGTGCGTTCAGTTTGACCGTCCGTCTATCTGCATGCGGGTGGTAAGCGCTGGAAATATTTAGCTTAGTTTGCAGAGCTGTAAACAATGATTTCCAGAACGCTGAAGTGAACCTGGGATCTCTGTCAGAGATGATACATCTGCTGAGACCATGGAGCAGATACTGTCCAAATATAATCTGGCCAACTGTGTCCCATCGATCTTAATATTGCATGGCACAAAACGTGACTGTTTGGTGAATGTATCAACACACGTAGCAATAGCATCATAGCCATTCATCGCAGGCAAGTTGGTTATAAAATCCATAGAGATTATCTCCCAAGCCTTGGTTGCCTTTGGCAAGGGAAACAAAGAAGCATAAGGCTTGGTGGTAGCCGCTTTGATTCTAACGCAAGTATCACAGTGTTTGCAGTAATGCTTAACTGTGGTATTCATGCGTGGCCACCAAAACATACGCAGTATCTTGGCAAGAGTGCGGGTATAGTTGGGGTGTCCAATACCAACATGATACTCCTCAATGATGAGTTTTCTAAGTTCATAATCATTGGGTACACAGACCTTATATGCCATGTAGTAGAGACCATCAGTCTCATCCTACCTGTCGCACACCGTTAGGGGTGCGTCCATGGTTGTAGGCAACATCAGTGATGTAGGCAGCTTTGATCTTGTTGATCATCTTGCTGCCAATCTGCAAGGCGGACATTGCTGACAAATAGTCTTGATGCATTTGTTCAAGGTCAGCTTCTACCAACTGGTTTTCATATTCAGTCAATGCATAGTTCAGGTCAGGGCGGCGAGAGAGGTCATCAGCCTCATTGTCAGCGCCATATATATCTGCAACACAGGTTCATTAGTTTGTGGGTTGACTGCCATGTATGATGAAATCTCATGTAACCATAGGGCATGGCGTCCGCCTAGTCCTTCCTGTGTGGGCAAATGCCTCAATGTGGCCGCCCATTGAGCTGGTGACAGCGCCCCACGCGGGAATAATGCGAGCATGCGACGGCATGCATGGTTAGTTATAACTGTAATACGGCGACTGCCCTCCAAATAGCAGCACCATTCTTTCAAAGCACATACCACACCCAAGAGCTCTTGGTCATAGGTAGGATAAATTGTCTGTGCAGCCTGCAATGTCTATGCATAATAGCTGCAGGGGTGTCAGTGGCCATCAGCATTAGCCTGGAGCAGAACTGCACCTAAGGCATATTTGCTGGCGTCAGTAGGCACTACAAACTCAGCATCTTTGCCGGTGACATGGCTTGCCAGCATTGGGGACAGGCACAAGGCTTGTTTCAGTTTTACAAATACAGCTTGGCATTCATCTGTCTAATCAAATATATTATCTTTTCTGGTGAGGGCATATAAAGGTGCTGCAATAGCGGAATAATTGCGCACATAGAGTCGGTAAAAATTGCAGAAACCAAGATATTGTTGGACATTCTGAACGGTCTTAGGCCTGGGCCAATCCTGAACAACCTTAATTTTATTAGGCGAGGGTCTTAGGCCAGCCTGAGACACCATATGTCCGAGGTATTCGAGTTCATTCTTGGCAAACCAGCATTTCTAATCGTAGCAGCATTTTTAATCGTAGTCTAATGTCATTAGACTCGAGCGTAGTATGAGCTGTGTCCAAATGTTGCAAATGTTCCTCAAGAGAGTTGCTAAAAATTAAGACGTCATCCAGGTATACAAGTATAAAGGTATGCTTGTGTGGGTGGAGTATAGATGTCATCAGGCGTTGAAAAGAGGAGGGAGCACTGGTGAGTCCAAATGGCATTAGTTGCCACTCGAATTGGCCATAGACAGTTCTGAACGCTGTATTAGGAACATCAGGTGGATTAATCCGGAGTTGGTGATAACCTAAGGCGAGATCAAGAGCTGAATAGACAGTAGCACCAGATAGCATATAAAGTAATGCATCAGCAGGTGGAACAGGGAACTTATCCTTTTGGTGTATTTATTCAATTGACGGCAGTCAATGCACATGCGCAGACCGCCATAGCCCTTGCGGGCGAAGAGAACCGGAGCTGCATATGGAGAGAAGGACTCCTGTATAAACTGTTTCTCAAGAAAATAGTTCAGTTGCTTTCTTAGTTCCTCTAATTCTGCAGGTGACAATATGTCTATTTTTCCTGCAGGAACTTGAGCATTAGGAACAAGAGGGATCTCATGATCAAGACCAGGGCGTAATTGTGAAAGGTTGTCAAGTGGAGAGCATATTGGTTTATGCTTCCGCAATAAGTATCTGATCTGAGCTGTATAAGCTGCAGACTGGTCAGTGTCAATTGCATTTATCTCGTCATCTACATCGAGCTCATCACTCTCTTTGGTGGCATTGCATTGTTTGACAGTGGCGCAGAAATAAACTGTGGCAGGGTCATGCTTGGCAATCTCTGTGGCCATGGCATTAGCATGAACCATTATGACATTGGCCTGGCGGGGCTCAGATTGGCATTGGACTTTTAGTCGTGTGGAAAATGTCATCAGACCAGGTTCCCAATCAACATGTGGGTTGTGTTGTTTTAGGAATTGCATCCCTGAAACCATATTAAAATTATTCGGTCACGGTGTGACTGTGAAGTCAACGGGTATTGCGTAATTGTTGATGTTCAATTCAAGGGTGATTTCTTTGTGAAGCGAGGACCATTCTACCATCAGCAAAAATGACTCTTACTTTATTTTGAAGTGTTGTAGTTGGTATTTTATTTTCTTTGACATACTTGGTGCTGGCAAAGTTCAAAGTAGTACCGCTGTCATTCAACCAGTACTGACGGTGTTATAATTCAGCAATATTGAATTCAGCATAAGTGGGGTGTAACAGCAATAAATCACGATCAGACTTGCTGGTAACAGTAAAACATTTTTCTGTCACCATACGTGACTGGTGGGACTTGGCTTTTGGTTTATACTCCTTACCTTGCTGCTCAGCCAGCATGGTTTTGAGTTCTTCAGTGGTTACGACATCATTAATAGCATGGGTTGAACGTTCCTCAACAGTATAATCAGCCAGGTAGACATCAAAATACCACTCAGTGGGTCCCATAGGTTCAGTATCAGTTGCTGAGCTGGGTGTGTGTAACAGATGTGTTCGAGGCGGGTAGCTGTGAATTTTCTTATATTTTGAAAGCAGCGGTTTCCAGGATTGTCCTAATTGTGAGGACCATCTCGGCAGGACAATAATAGCTCTTGTGTCAAAGGGCGACTCTTGTCTTTGCTTCTCAAAATGTTGCAAGGTGGACAGGGCTGTGTCATCATACACTGGATTGATGAACACAGTTATACCTTTGATGTCCTGTTGCAAAAATGAGTTTCAGCACTGCAATAATCTGAGCTGACAGCATCATATGCTGAGGCACAGGCATCAAAAGTGACTGGACCATAGGCATAATTCAGTCACTTGATGAATTCTGCTTGGTCAAACACAACAGAGTCAGTTGGATATGCATTTGGTTTTGCATATTTGTTAGTTTCAGTGTCGTTCTTTCGACTATTGTTTTGGTACGCATTCGTCTGCGCACTCGATATTTCTTTTGCATGATAGGTCAGTTTGGCATGCAGTCTAGCATGCTTCTATTTGTCTTTGACATTTTTGTCGACATTTTCTCTGCACCCTGTCTCGTCCTCGATGTCGGCAACGAGGTGTGAATGAGCACAGGAGCACCCATGAGCTTCGTGCTCAGGTTGCGAGTCGGAGGGGTTCAGTGCCGCGGGAGCGCAATGCTCAACCATATCGACAAATGTATCATCGATCTCATGCAGGGAGTGATCGAGGAGTTTCTACATGCATTTTCGCATGGATTCGCATGCATTTTTTGCATGGACTTCATCCGAGTATATTTTTCTGACTTGCTTGGCAACTTGTTAGCTGCCACTTGGCATTGCATGCTTTTTTTGCATGGACTACATCTGAGTCGAGACAGTCTCGTTGGCGTGGTTAGCCAACTTATGTACCTCGGCTCTCTCGTGCTTGGGAATCGCCTGCAAAATACGCTGCACTTGCAAGTACTCAGGAACAGCGAAAGGTTCATGCAGCAAAGCAAATGCAGCTTGTAGCTTGCGCTGCAAGTCGACACAACATGTAGCCATTTTGGGGTCGTCGCTCGGCTTGACGCAGATGTCACGCGCGTAGTCTCCGACGGTTGTCTGAATGCCATTGGGGAAAGCTGCCTGGAAGAAAGCTTGCTTCCAGTCACGATAACTGGCGAAGTGAGTCAGGACCTCGCAGCCCATGACAATGCGAACCTGAAACTCATGGTTGTTGAGCACCAGTTGGTGGGTGTGAGCCGCGATAGAATCGGTCTTGAACTGTCGACCGAGCCATGCTTGATTCCATTTCAGGAACCCAAAGCTTGTTTCGATCGGAAATCTCCTTGTCGACATTCTCGAGAAAGGCCTTGACTTGTCCGGACTTGAAAGGCCAGACAGTCGTGAACGTCGGCGAGCTTGTGAGCGATGTTCTGGGTTGGCGCGACAACGCGGGCTTCCAGCATATTCTTTTCGACAATTTGACGCATAGACTGCTCGGCGGGTGGGCCACCGGGAGTAGGGTAACCGGCTTGACGGGCGCTCTGGTGCGATGCCATGGCGACACGCTCGGATAAAGGTCAAAGGGCTCAGAATCGCTACCAGGGGTCGGCAGTACCAACGAAACCGCGAATGTATCGTCGTGCGTGCGAGAACATGTCGCTATGGGCCTGCATGTGGGGATGCTGGATCGTAACAGGAAGCCGAAACCAGTGTAAGTACTTGTGGCAGTACTTGGTGAAACATGGCTCTACCCGTAGCGTCTGGCAAATTGAGTTGATTGCATAATGTAATCTCGTACAATATGCCGGCGGCAGTGGATATTTATCATCTAGCGGTCCGACTCGGCACCGCGGATAGGCAGCTAGTATCCTGATAATTAAGGAGATATAGCGCGTACTGTATGTTACAAGAAATGTTACTGGCGTCCGGTTGTGGCCGTACCAATAATAATACGCGTGAAATATCGGTACAGCAGTACAGGTACAATTACTTGGCCATAATATCGGCGTCGCATATTCTGTGGTGGTACTAGGGTAGTCGCTAGGCGTAACCCTAATAGCAACACATGCTGACGAGCGACGCGACGCTGGCGCATGAGCACCATCACATGCCGCGCGCGCGGTCCTGTCCGCCAAGAACGTTGCTTGCATGCGCCATTTTGATGAGCAAGGAGAAATGGCGGCGCAACGCAGACAATAGCTTGCCGATTTTCTGGCCAGTGTGCGTGTGAGCTTTCGCGAGCTCCACCAAGAAAGCCTCGCCGTGTGTGGGGCAAGCGAGCCGAACTCGGAGCCGGCGACGGGAATCAACAAAGCGAAGCATGCCGGCGGCGTTTCGGACACCCTCGTCATACTTCATGATTTTGTGGCGCTCTGCGGCCCGCAATGCAGTCGTTCGATCCGAGCTTGACACGCCTTGGATAAATAAGGCAATGGTGCTATGGATGGCAACCGTGTTCCCGCGGATACCACCATGCCCCAAAAGACCAACATCGGCCGGCCGTCGCTGCCCTTCGGAAGAGAAACAAGCACCGACGGGTCCGTGAGGATCTGGACACATGCGCCTAAGGCGGACTTAACGTCGTGGCAAACGTCGGAAATGCCATATGTGCCGCCCACTCGGTATCACTTTTCGTTGTACTCGTATAGCGATAACAGGGATACCGTTTCGATACTCACATTTCACGGCACTCACAAGTAGTAACACTTCAATAAATTGAATTATGACGACTACGGGACGCATTGCGCTATCCTTAAGTGTACGCATATTGACTGTAGCGCAATTACACTAAAATGTAAAAAAACAGAGCGAAAGTCGAAATTCATTCGGGCTCTCATGAACAGTAGCAGGTAGTGCTTTCCGCAAATAATTTATAATTCTCGTACTCTGCTTTCTAGGTACGGTATACCGTACTTTTGATAAGCACTCGCTAGATGTACGAGTTCATGGTTGCAACAAGTGGCTTGATTGTTTAGTGCTGAGTGGGTCAATGGGCTTCTGTTCTAAATACAGCTAGATAATAGGTTTTAGATAAAACCTGAATGTCTTTCAAGCGCAAAACTTGGAATGCGGCTAATCTATGCTTAATACCTATAACAATCAAAAATCGATCTACTCTTGGTAAGATTATTATGACAACAAGGCACGGAAATACGAATGCTGCACGGGTTTTTAAAACCTTAAACCCTAAACCTAAAACCCTAACAACATCGGCAATAATTTTGCTTGATTGTAGTCTCCCGTGTCATTAAGGAGCACACACTTGCATGCATTACAAGCCGATATTGCCATATCAAATCAAGGCAGGGGAAAAAAACTCGGTGCCAAAGGGGTTGGCGTGTGTGGGAGCGCTAGCCAACGGCCTAGGTGTCGATGCCGATGCCGGCGAGGACGGTAATGTCGGTGGCGATTAGGCTATGATGATGATGCCGTTGTCGATGACGATATCGGCGATGGTGATGATGATGATGATGATGACGGTGATGACGGTGGCATTGATTAAGATGAGGAGGAGGAGGAGGAGGGGTGACTCCTCCTACTCCGAGGAGGAGGATTCGGAAGAGGATGATGATATAGTTCCGGTGATGGTCATGAGGATCCGGTAGGTGACTACTAATAAGTCGAGACCGCCTTGGCTACGGCCTTATGTGCTGCATGTAGACACTCAACATGGGCAAGAGAATCTATATTGTACTTGAGGGCCATAATTACTTTGTGTAACAACGTGTCACCAAAATTGGTTTCGGAGCAATTGCGTATTATTCATGTCGTTACATTAGCATGTTTTGGGATGCAGCATGACAAACATGATGCTTTCGGAGCTTGTCGCGGAGAATAACTCAATATTACCCTTACATTGCTTGAATTATCATATCCATGTTTTGTTGCATGGTACATTAGATTATATTAAACATATGACATGCTATATTAGCAATGGCAATGTTGTTTCAAAGCTACAACAATTTAGTTGCAGAGCCATAAACCATAGCGCCCACTATAATGTTTACAAGTAGCATCCAAGTATCCCCATAACACACAAGGTCATAATAAATCAACATGATTTTGGAATCAACCTTGAAGGTTGTTGAGTTATTCACACGCAGCAAGCAAGCCACACAATATGTTAAAAAGCCAACGTCTTGCCCCCCCCCCCCCCTGAAAACTAAAAAGGTTTATGAGGCCACTATTGCTTGACACCGCAACCGCGCATCAAGTGACCAACCTAACATTTGTTTTGAACATTTGCTCATCCAAATTATTTTGATAATGAGTGATATGAATAAAGCAAGGTACATGTGCATGGCAACATACTTTAACGATACTACTTGGCACCAAGTTGACGTCGTCTGACGGTGCAAGTGTGGCGCCCCCCCCCCCCCCCCCGCCCCCACCCACACACACACACACACTCCCGCGCCCACGCATGCTACCAAACTCCGGCGCAAAGCGATGTTATTATTGTGGGCTAAGGGAAAGCTCACGAGCGCTCTAGGCAAATATGTGCATGTGGCCGGTGGGCGAGCGGATAGCTTGCCGGTAGCATACCGATAGAAGCAAGTGCCCCTCGACCGCTCGCCGATGCGATATAATTGCTCCTATTGCTTAGTGTACACATTATCGCCCAATAGCCGCTCGCACTGCCTTGGCCACAACACCCCACACCTAAGTACAGTCTCGGCCGGTTAGGGGGTCACTACCCAAATAAGCTTTAATTTCTCTAAACTCCCCCCCCCCCCCTCTACATATAAATCGCTTGCTATAGGCAGTTGGGGTAGGGAAGGGGTATGGTGAATCACATTGTGGTTGCGTAGAAGTGCATGCCACAAGTCACAATTCATTACATTGTGGTTTATAGTACACGAAGCACCACTAGAATAGCATTACGAGGTGGAGGGGAGCTCAAAGCCTCAAACCGGAGGCGGGGGAGGGGGGGGGGGGGGGGGGGGCGCTTATCTAGATCGGAAAGGTCTGAGGACTTGCTTTGTCGAGCCTGATTGAAGGTGGAATCTACGTACGAAATTGGGAAAACATTTTGCGGAAATACCAGCTGTAGCATTACGCTAGCATTAATACGGTAGCATTGAGGCATGAACGACCCGTCTCGAGGCTTCCTTCGCCGGGAGCCGCTATATGGACCAAGTGTGACCGGTCGATACAATTTTATCCGCAAGTAGCAGGTTGTTAAACGACATGATATGCGGACATATAGCGCCTAATCCTAATGCCTACAGTTACCAAATCTACGTACGAAAATGCACCAAAGTACCTGTAAATACCTGTAAATACGGTAGCATACGGGCTGTAAGTACACCATATTCCCATTTCGGCACTGCTGGCGGTTAAACGGCTGCCCGTATTATAGCGCGTTTTAAAACTGGTGCTGCTGATTTAGCGACATATTATTGTCACACTGTGTATGCCGGTACTGTCATTTAGAACGAGGTACTTTCGCGCCATATCCCATACCTGTGCGTGTAGATTATTACTTCTATTGTTGTATTCCATATATGTACCGATTTTGGTGATTTCCGATATCGCCTTCTGCTGCTAGCTCATGTAATTAACTTATATATGTACCGATGGCCATACCGGTACAGTATACCGCTGTATGAATTATTGAATCCACGACGGGTACCTGCTTAAATCTCTAATACTGCCGGTATATTAATTAATACAACCCTTTTTTAGGTAGATAGATATTGACGGTACTACGAGTCTACGACCGCGGACATCGGTCCGGTAGTACGTTAGCGCTTATTTTGTAATATTCACTACATGAGTGTACGAGTAATAACGAGTTATAACAAGTAGTACGAGTAGTTGCACACGTGATGCCCGCGGCCCAGCATCAGCAAATATCGTACAGGTACGAGTACAGCAAAAATATGGTCGACGTCGTCCGCGTCACGTGCGTCACCAGCATTATCATAGCATGACAGCAGCAACTAACTTCTTGCCACAACTACCCGTACGGTCGAAACCAGCTGAAACTACTGTCTTTCCAATTCTCTGCTCGAGCTTTAGTACGGGTTAAAGCCCGTACTAAACCGCTTTTCAACAGCCCACGATTTTTGTACGTTACCGGTTACAGCAGGTACCCGTAGTCCGGTACCCATTGTATTACCCCATGTAGGCGCCTGCACTACTGGTACGTGTCATCGGCCCAAGCTAGGCGGGATGGACCAGCGGAATTCATTGTAAGGATTACAGGTACAGGTAGTCACAGTTCGAAATAGATGGCAGTATGGGGATAGTGCGTGGTGACGGTGAGCTGTCTCGGGCATCAGGGAGGTTTTACCACTCTGGGTTGCGCCAACACACGTCCACTGTTATTATTCGACGAGGCAACCACGTCCTGTAAGAGGGCTGCTGCAATACCGAGAGTAAATTCAGGGGACGTGGGCACCTGCGCAAGGGTGCGACCGGCCGGTACTAAGGTGCTTGGGGTTATAGTAGGCCGGCCTCATGCCTGGGGCCTGGAGTTACAGAGTGTCGTAAAACGCGTTCGGCGGAGCATACATATCCGCCCTCCGACAGGATAGGGCTTCCCAGCATGGATATGCTGTCTCTTGGTTCGCCAGACTCGGCTAGCCTCGGGCCGACAACGCCATGATGGCGTCGTCCCCTTCATCGTTGCGCCCGGGGCATCATCGGCGCAGAAGCTCGCTCAGCGCTTTCTTCGGAAGCCTGACGGGAAGTCACGGCGGCAGCCACCGGAAAAGTACCGACACAGCCGTGTTGGCGCAGAATCCGATGTTCAGTATGTGCAACAGCGACGA